>JACWFT010000188.1:0-26646 GCA_019775415.1 Penicillium sp. VS I D KN
TAAGGCCCATGGACGGGCGATGTCGCAGTCTACCCATATTAGGGTTCTTTTTTCCCCTGCGAACGCAACTTCTATATATCAACCTCTAGATCAAGGGATTATTCAAAATTTGAAGCACTATTATCGAAGGAAATGGATGCGCTGGATGATTGCTATCCTTGATCGAGGTCTTGATCCACAAGATCGGATGAATATATCTTATACTCTCTTCTGGTTAAAGCAGGTATGGAAGAGCTCGGTTTTAGATCAAACGATTGAGAACTGCTTTAAAAAAAGCACTTTAATACGTTCAAAAGATCAGACCAAAGCTATCCAAGATCAGATGGAAGCTGATTTTCAACCAATTTCTGAGCCAGGGTTAACCAGTGAGGTTCAAGCTCTATATAATGAAGCAGTTGAGAAGCTTGGTCATGGTGATATCATACCATTTGATCAATTATTGAATCCAGTAGAGGAAGATATTCCAGTTGAAGATGGGACCGATGGGCAAGATATATATGGAGAGCTCTGAAGCTCAAGATATTGAAGAAAATGGGTCTCCACCAGAGATTCTATCTAATTCGGATATTATGGGTCATCTACAGGATATATTACTATGGGTTGGAAGCAAGGAAAAGAGCACGTCAGAGCATATACACCAGGTTGAGAGCTTAATCAGCGAATTTGGCAGGATTCAGGTCGAGGAGAAGTGTCAGGTGACCTTGGAGGATGGGATGTAAACCTAAATAAGAAATAGGGCTTAGGGCTAGCTGACTAATTGATTACATCATCCTCTCACCTATTGCACCTCTCACCCTTAGCACTCTCACCCTTAGCACACAATTTTCCATGGATAGGTGGGTGTGCTAAGGGTGAGAGGTGACTGTAATACATTCATACCTCTAAACTACGACAAGTACTCTGACAGAAAACTCGCGTGAATCTCTCTAGTGGCTATACAGTATTTCGATTAGTGCAGAGGATATAACACTCCACTTCTCCGAAGTACGACTGATAAATCATTAGAATTAGATCCTGATTTAAACGATTCCAAGGCCAATCAAGGCCATATACTATGTAAAATTGAAAAGTCAATTAAACATCCAGCAACTTCACCCTTCCCATATACGCCATAAGTGTTGTGGTTCAAAGCAAGATTGATTATTATTGAGAGGGAAACTTGGGACTATATGTACAATGAGAAGAACAAGTTGATTTCCAATCAACTTGGTTCTTGGTATAGATATCTCGGGATTAATTCCGATGGTTCGGCTTGGTTCCCGATCTGCACCAGCCTCATATCACAATAATAGCAAGAAATTGATTTTCGACCCGTGAGAAGAAATACGATGAGTCACGATGTCTCATTAAATACAAGCTCTAAAACAGTTTAGGTGAACAATAATTATCACCAGCTGGGGAATGCCTGATTTTTCCAATTCTGTTGTGCCTGCTCACTCGGCCGGTACATGGTCCAGCTTTACTGTGTTGTAGTTGAAAGGAAGATTAGAATTGTCTCATTTATTTCAAAGGGAAACATGAAGCTATATATACAATGAGAAGAACAAGTTGATTTCCAATCAACTTGGTTCTTGGTATAGATAGCTGGGGATTAATTCCGATGGTTCGGCTTGGTTCCGGATCTGCACCAGCCTCATATTATAACACTGTGGGCCAGTTTGGAATTCGCGAAACCTGCGCCGCACTGACCGGGACAACTTTGATCCAAAAGCACCGAGATCATAGGTCTGCATTGCCCTTTGAATAGAATCGCTGTTTGCAAAGTCAAGCGCTGCGATCATACTGCGCCGCGACAATCGCCCATCCAGTAGAAACGTGTCGACTACTTCTAGGTGCGCTCTTTGTCCTGTCAGGGATAAAGGCGCTTGGCACCACCGATTTTCAGGATTGGGGTCGATCTAATCATGGCATAGCAGAGTCTGTACCAGATCCGAGTTTCCATCCCGCGCGGCGATGCAGAGTGCTGTGTCATGGGCCGTCGTCATTTTTTCGTTGATCTGCAGACACCCGCCTTGCTGAACCAAGAGACGCACTGCTTCCAGCTGGCCTCGTTCCACCGCCTGACAGATTGGCGGATCGCCTAGGCCGCTGGCATTGATGTCTACGCGGCCCGCGTGCAGCAGCACTTTCATCGCATCAACGCGTCCGTGAGCACACGCAAGAGCAGAAGGCGACTGGCCCATCCCGCATCGAGCGACGTCGATCCCCGACACAACCAGAAGACGTTGTAGTGCTGCTGTGTTCGGTTTCAGCACAGCATGATGAAGAGACGTCGACGGTGCCTGGGATTCACCGTGTCCCCCAATGAAATTGGTGTCAACGTGTGGCTCTTCCAGAAGTCTCTCGGTCACCGCGTCGCATGACAAGTGTGTAGACAATTAGAGCGGCGTGTTGCCTTCCACGTCTTTGCAGTTCACACTGACTCGTGGGTGGCTCAGCAGCAAATCCATGACTTCTCGGCTCCGACTCCGAACCGCTAAATGAAGCGGCGTGTTACCGTTTCGATCGTGAGCTTCCAGGTTGGTGCGTTTCTGTTTCAGCAGCAGCCGAGAGAACTCTAGAGTCCTGTAAGAGAGGTGCGTCCGAGTCCTGTGAATATGAGAATCGAGCTTTCTCGCCTCTCTTTTTATGCCGAACCAAGCTACCCTCATGCCATTGACGATCGAAATTCCCCGCTATCGCAAATCTCGAATGTATAACCGTCTATCTATTCTCCAATCTTTCCTCACACGCTTTATGTGTGTGCTGACCAAATATCATGTGGTCGATCTAGGTTTCATTATCCAAAACAATCTATATATATATATATATACACGTCATCTTGGGCTCCAACTTCCATTTGCGAGGGGGTCAAGAAAATGACGTCATCAACCCGTCCATCCCACTCCTTGAGCCAATGCGAACTGGTATTTGTTCCCTTCACCTGTATTATCCCTTGAATCCTGTATGAGAACGGCGTCTCCTGTAAAACATGCCAACGCCATCAGAAATTTGCAGCAAGGATGCAAGACAAAATGGGCAGACAAGATCATGGATTGTAGGTGGCAAATTCCGCGAAGAAACGGAGAAGCTGGCAACGCACACCTCCGAAAGGGGAGAAGCCGAAGAAGTCGCCTTCGATTTCCCTCCAACTGCGATTAATCCCCGACATATGGAAAAAACCAACGAGGATGTCTTCGAATTGACTTTCCTTGACGGTGATCCCGAGAATCCCTTTAACTGGTCTGTTACTAAGAAGTCGTTCATCTCGGTCCTGCTCTGCCTCATGACTCTATTTGTTGGTCTCGCTACAACCGCCTACAGTTCGGGTATCGACAACATGACAGCAGATCTAAGCGTGTCAACTGAACTCGGACAACTTGGGTTGTTCACATTCAACTTTGCATGTGCGCTCGCCCCGCTCTTTTTAGCGCCCTTCTGCGAGTTAGTTGGAAGACGGATTATCTATGTCGGTGCGTTCGTCCTATTTTCCATCATGTTCGTCGGATTAGCCCTAGGCAAGAACATCGCAACAATCCTAGTTTGTCGCGCAGTCTTGGGCCTGTTCGGCTGCGTCGGAACAATCCTCGTGGGCGGCACCTTCAGCGACATGTACAAGCCCGATGACCGCGCTATTCCCATGGCAAGCTTCTCCTACGTCGCCATTCTCGGCACCGTAGCTGCTCCTATCTATGCTGGCTTTATCAACGAAACCATCGGCTGGCGCTGGATCGAAGGCGTCCAAGGCCTCGCCAACATCCCCCTCATCCTCATCATCGCCATCTGCTTCCAAGAAACCCGTGGCGGAGCAATTATCCAAAAACGAGCAAAGCTGCTCCGCCAACAAACTGGCAACGACCGATACATGGGGGAAAGCGAACTCGAAGCCCCGACACTAAAACATGCTCTGCACAACTCTTCTATAAAGGCAGTGCACATGCTCATCACCGAACCTGCGGTATTTACCTTTGGCCTGTGGATCGGATTCGCCTGGTTCGTGACCTTCCTCTTCCTATCTGTTATTCCAATCACCTTCAGCGAAAAGCGCGGCTGGAGCGAGGGCATCTCGGGCCTCCCCTAGATCTCCCTCTGCGTCGGCACGACAATTGGATTCGCAACGAATTTCATCCAAATCCGTAAATACGATGCCATTTCGACCGCCCGGAATCGGCGTATCGTTCCGGAATCTCGTCTGTACGGAGCTATGTTTGGCGCGATCTGGCTCCCTGTGGGCCTTTTCATCTACTCCTTCACGCAGTATGGCTATCTGCACTGGTCAGGGCCGGTAATTGCCCTCGCCCCAATTGCTGTTGGGATCTTCTATATCTTTGAGTCAACGTATAGCTTTACTTCTGATTGCTACGGAGAGAACTCGTCCTCTGCGATTGCAGGGCAGGGTCTGCTACGGAACACGCTGGGTGGGGTGTCGCCGCTTTTTGCGTCGCAGTTTTTCCATAATGTCGGGAGTCAATACGCGGGCCTTATTTTGGCGATTGCGGCGACAGTGTTAGCAATTATTCCATTTGCTTTCTTCAAGTGGGGGCTAAAGATTCGGGCGCGGTCGAAGCTGGCAGAGTCACAGAAGGGGATGAGGAGCAGAAGCGGAGGACGGGGTTGTATCTGTATAGGTAGATGCATGTCTATGTCCCGTCGCTCCATTGGCTCTCAAGCGAGGTAGGATCGCTAGAGGTTGGAATCATGTACCGCCATGAAATCTATAATCCAGAATCCAGACAAAATCTAGTATCCAAGGGCAAGTTGAAATGTCCCGTTTTTGACCCATTCACTAACTTCATTAACGTCCTGAACAAGTATTAGGGAACACATAAGCTTCTTATCTAAGCTTTCATATGTATGTGTTCCGTTCCGTGCCAGCATGCTGTCTTGCAGGTCACGGCAAAGACATCTCGAACACGTCTCTTTCTATTTATTTAAAAGTGGCTCTTACCGAAGTGTCAGCTAGATGGGAATTCCCCGAGTAACTATAGTTGCAAAAAGCCTTTGACTTCTTGGACCATAATGAAGGACTGAAATATCGATATTGTCGTCCGACCGCAAGCTCCTTCCAAAGATGGCGTCCCGTGATGATCAGCATCTGCCACGCTGCTGTTTACCGCATCCTAGAGAACCGAAATGCATTATTTCGGATGAACCGAGTCGCTATCAGTTTCCTGGGTATTATTGCCGTCCCCCAGCCCCAGCCGCCTGTGTTAATTTTATAAATTCCTGCGAAGTATACTCTCCGGCTCAAACCGGCTGGTAACTCAGCTGAGCCATGAAGTACTATCTCGTAATAAATCCTGCTATAAGACGTTCTAGCCATCGTTAATGGGAAACACCAAATCATAAATACATGAGGCTCCCCGTTGGGTAAATAACTGCCTTCAGACTAAAACTCACAGCTGCCTTCAACTTTGTCCCAGAACAGGCTATATGAATCGGACCTTCCTTTTCCTTCCAAGATCAGCATCTGGCCGGCGGCCACTATGGCGTTCGATGGTGGTCTGTACGGCCAAAGTGAGTGAATACTTGTTGTTCGTCAAGGAAATTCTGCGGAGACTTTAGGAAACTATCAACTTTTGCGCAAAACTTATTGTTGGTGATGTCAAGGAAAACCTTTTCTCAGGCCAGATGCGGAAAGTCCCGTTCCAACGCGATACCGAAAGACTGTGTCGTTTCGCAATGGGCTAGATAATGACCGACTCTCTCAACGCATTTTTGCCACAAGACCTCCCATCGAATGTACAACGATTATCAACGGTGTTAATCACAAATGACGCTAGCGCTGACTTTCCAGGGCCAGACTGGCCTATATCCAAACTAGCCTGATCCCTGGTGACTTATCATATATCCAAGCGGAGTCGCTACCATTAGAAAGAATCCATCGGAACGAGGATAAAGTACGGCATTCGCTGGTTCTAATGTGATCTTCCAAAGAAGCACCATTCATATTGAGCATCTTTTGACTAGAGCGCGGCTCTTCTTGAGCAGAGCTATCTTCTGTCTTCAAAATTTCCTGGCAGTATTTTTGAGGCGACTCAAAAGAATGATTTGAACCTTCAGGTACCTGGTGTGCTTTTCATCCGGAAATCTATAGATGTCACGGTGGTTCGCTGCCACTACCACTAGGACCTCTTGTGGAAATCCTAACGTTGATGCAGCTCCATCCACAACCATCGCCTATCCAAAGTTACTGTGGTGATATGAGGCTGGTGCAGACCAGGAACTAAGTCGAAACATCGGAATTAATCCAGAAGTATATAGACGAAGAACGAAGTTGATTAAAGATCAACTTGATCTTCTCGTTGTATATATAGAGTCTGATGTCGACAGCGTTTCGCTTTTCTACGCCGAGGGATAGCTACCAAAATCATTTTCTGACAGTCCTGAGCTGTACCCTTCTACCTCATTTCACTCCGATGGTTGGCCACTACTAGCCTGGGCAGCTGTCTCGAATCACGGATCTAATATGCTCGCTATCACGACAGGGCAATACAACTACACAGAGTTCAATCGGACACAGTGTTCTTTTACCTTCATGCCTACCGTTTTTACTATCTCCCTCAATATAACAGAGAAACCCATCACCGTCAGCCCGACAGATCAGATCCCTGATGACTCTCAACTCCCTCCCCACAATGTCACAACTAGTGCTGTTCGGTCTGTGAACCTCCTTTCGCGAATGACACCGGCCTTATATGTGTCCGTGCTTGGTGACAGCCTGCAACGGAATAGAGAAGCACGTCAAATATACAGCCCTAAACCTGATACTGATTCTATAGCGTTAAGTTCGGTGGAAGACTTCTTTGCCTCGGTGGTGGATGATAGTCTAGTCTCATTTCGAAGTTCGCAGCTGGGTATAGCAGACGATACGCAACATTCCCCTACCTCTACAGCAATAGTTAAGTCTGTCCGCATTGGAAACGACATCTACATCCTCATTACCCTACTGGTGAATACCCTTTTTCTTCTCTATCTAATAGAGGAGGCTATACTAACGAGATTCTGGGGCAGCTTGCCTGTATTCGACACCTCAGATGCTGCGGAATTGTTTACTGCGGCATGGCGGGGCGGGAAAAGTCTACCAATCAATTTGGATGAGAGCGAAGACATGGAAAAGGATGACCTAGACAAATTGCGAGCGCGGTTCAGGGTTATTAGGGGGTTGGTGGATGGCGAGGGGGAGTATGCGCCTACTTTGATTCCAGTCTAGTAAGTCAGCGTTATAGAATCTTGACTGCTAGGTAACCTAGTATGGACATACTCACTCAATTCAAAGGATCACCACTATTTCTCAGTGACTCTTGTGGGAACAGAAAGGGCCGGGAATCGGACCGGACGATGTCAAGTGAGCATATATGAAAGCAAAGTGGGAGTATACATATACCACACTGGATATGTATGTATACCACACTGGATATGGTGTGGTCTCGATTCATAATTTCTGAAACGAATACGGATCCTAATGTCGATTGCTACTAACTAGTTAACGTAATTCCCTAGCGAGCGGGACACCCCATCCAGAACGCGTCAATTAATTAGACTATCTATCTTCAACCAACCACCACGCCTCCAATTCGCTCCCAAAATCGTCAAAATTTGACAGATCAAGAGGGGCGTATCTTGCTTGCTATACAAGCTATTAAAAAGCAAGGAAAATTGTCAATTCGCAAGGCAGCAGATATATATGATGTGCCACGTTCAACGCTCCACGCCCGGCTTCACGGACGTGAAAATCGCGTCGATTTACGCGCAAATTCCTTCAAATTGACCGAAATTGAGGAGAATTCGCTAGTAAAATGGATAATCTCTATGGATATACGTGGAGCAGCGCCTCGACCTAAGCATGTGCGTGAAATGGCCAATCTTTTACTCGCAATACGCGGAATGACCCCGATTCAGACCGTCGGCAAAAATTGGGTCCCACGACTCGTGGAAAGACACCCAGGAATCGATTCACGTTTCTCGAAGCGATATAATTACGAACGCACTAAGTGTGAGATCCAAAAGTCATTGAAGAATGGTTTAATCTAGTTCAAAAGACGATATCCGAGAACGGGATCCACGAAGATGATATATATAACTTTGATGAGACGGGCTTCGCGATGGGCTTGACTGCGACTGCGAAGGTTATAACGAGAGCGGATACGGGCGGTCGTCGCTACCCACTTTTACAGCCTGGAAATCGTGAGTTGGTGACCGCGATCGAGTCCATTGGCGCGTCTGGATTTAGTCTTCCTCCAATGGTGGTCTTTAAGGGGAAAGTCTTCGTGGAAAGCTAGGCTGATATGATTCCGGATACCTGGTTTTCTTCAAAAAAGTAAGAATGGATGGACCTCTGACGAAATTGGACTTGAATGGCTTCAAAAAGTCTTTCTTCCATCAACTTTCTCGAGAACAAAGGGAAAATTTCGACTACTTATTCTTGATGGTCATGGAAGCCATTTAACTCCAAAATTTAACGAAATTTACTATCAAAACAACGTGATACCAATTTATATGCCACCACACTCTTTATATCTTTTACAACCTCTTAATGTGGGTTATTTTGCCGTTTTAAAACGCGCGTATAGGAAGAAGGTCGAAGATCTTATACAAGCTAATCAAAATCATATTGATAAGCTTGACTTTCTCGATATCTTTCCAAGCGCACGAATCGAAGCTTTTAAATCAGAAACGATCAAAAATAGCTTCGCGGTAACTAGACTAGTTCCGTACGATCCAGATCGTGTGATTTCGAAGCTAAATATTCGACTTTCTACACCTACACCCCCTCCTTCAAGAGGTAGTCAAAGCAGCGCGTGGGAGCCAAAGACACCATCAAATTACAAGCAGCTTCAAAAGCAAGCTTCTTCTATCAAAAAGCTCTTGAAACAACGCTCTAGAAGTCCACCAAGCCCGGTAAATTCTGCAATAGATCAGGTGCTTAAAGCATGTCAAATTACCATGTAGAATACCGCTTTTCTTACTCGAGAAAACGAGCTTTTACGTGCTGCAAATACACGAATCAAGCAGAAAAGAGCAAGATCGAAGCGTCAGATAGCTCATATAGAGGCTATATCCGCGGCAGAGCTTAGAGAGCTAGCTCAACGTGCTCCAGCTGCTCTAGAAGCTCAAGAACCACAACGTCGAGCTCCACCCACATGCTCTAAGTGTAATATTCAGGGGCATAAGAGAACGCGCTGTCCGAATTTGATTAATTAGCTTAGATTTTAAATTCTATGTTTTTTCGGCTGAAATATTCTAGTTTGAATTTTCAAAATTTGATGGGGTGTCCCGCTCGCCCGGGTGTCCCGCTCGCTAGGGAATTACGTCAAGAGTGATTGTATGTATATTTCTGCAACATCGTCGGGTAGGGTCTGTTTTCCGGTCACACAACTCCGTCGTGTTCGAAAGACGACGCGTAATCGAAGGACGAACCGGGCAAGGCTGCATTTAATGAAAATCTTTTCAGTGGGCTGTAGCTAGGACCCTGCGCGACCGTTCTCAACAAGTGAGGGCCTGTTGACGCAGACTTACTCAAAACACAACACGCTCATCGGCCTCAGTTTCGAACATACAGTAAAAGCTGTGTTTCAGACCTTTCTTCACCCCCTGAGGTCGAGCATGAGTCTACCGGTGAACCCTCCACCCAAATCCCCGAAGAGGCTCGCATATGTTATTATCATGTTTTCCGACCTTAGTATAGGTATACTCCAGGGATGGAAGGAGACCCTGCTGAAGATGGCCGTGGCCCAAACCAGATCTTGGAAATCTTCCGGAACCACTTTGATACAGTTAGTAATACATGACGCATGATATCTCATTGTGTTCAGCTATAAGGCAATAATTGAGTTTCACCTTTTCGGTATACTTTTCTGTCCATTAAAAAAACCAGAATTCGAAGCATTACATATCTATCTACTAAGCATAGTCTATCATTTATACGGACTTAGTGCTCTAATCAAGCCACCGAACCTATGCAGAAGAAGTTAGGACTGCCATCTTGATTCAAGACGCCACGCCGGATACTGCCTGGTAAATAAATACTAAGGAAGATCCTGTCGTCCTCAGCCCCACATTTGCCTTGCCTGAGAGTGAGCTTGGTATCCGCCAATTTCCGGCGGCCGCGTAAGAGACCTGTTCTAAGATTTGAGGCTGGTAGTTATTACTTTTATTGCCCTCGGCAATTGGATAGGCCAAAAATGTGCACATCCCTAGATGATAACTGAAGTTAAAAATTCCGTTTCCTGTTTTCACGAACAAACACGCCGATAAAGAAATTTTACCTTTGAATCAAACACAGCATGCCAACACCACCGCCAGACGCCCCTGAACTAGGCAAGCCTCAATTTGAATCGCACTCATGGCTCGAACCCTTGGTAAAGACATTCCAGATGGAGAATCATCAGATAAAACATGCTTATTCCAATTGCAGATTGTTGTGACAATCATGATCGGCTCGCTGTATCTCAACCGTCGCAAAAGTTACAAAATTTTTGGAAGCCACGCGACAATTCGGTATTCTAGAGGTGAAAGACCTACCGGCGGAACTCTCAATACACCAAATAATGGGTTCCTCGAGAGGAATACCGTTTTTGGCTTTCAAATCCGCATGGCGGACTCGACACAGTGGGCACATCACATCCATAGCCGATTACTCTGGAAGTTCCCCTTTTTGGTCGAAATGTTCTACTGGATTGTGAACTATTTGTTCTATTCGGTTACCAGGGCTGTTTCCCAAACGCTATTACCTGCGAACGTGGGCATCGTGGAGGTTGCACAAAAACATGGTGAAGATATTCTCAATTTTGAACACGCTTCAACCTTTTCATTTTTGTTCCCCATCCAAGAATCTGCCTTTCAAAGCTATTTCATGGCGAACCATCCTTTTCTGATGACTTTTTTCAATCGAATATACTCTATAGTGCATATTCCAGGCACCGTTCTGTACGTCGTCAAATGCCCCCTGGTGAAAAACGTGACAGCTGACTTCTAAGCAGCTTCCTCGGCTGGTATTATCATGAAGCACCAAATTCGGAGACTTTTGCGTCGGTTCGGCGGACAATGACAATGGGAAATCTCGTTGCATTCGTCATATTCTGCCTTTATCCGTGTATGCCGCCTAGATTATTACCAGAATCATGGGGCTTCTATGATACGGTTCGCCAGGAGCATGCCGAGAGTTTATGGGTGGACAGTAAGTCTGTGAACCAATTCGCTGCCATGCCCAGTCTCCACTTCACATACGCATTCTGTATTGGCTCCACCATGCTATACCATTCAGAGACCGGTCGCTGGATCACCGGAAAACCCGTTCGGAAAGCAATTCGATCCCGGATCTTCTACGCTTCACTAGCGCTGGTCTACTCTTGCTTAGTTTTGTCTGTGATAGTCGCCACAGCAAATCACTACTGGTTAGACGCCATAGTAGCCATGCTCTCGGTTACTGTTTGCTTTTGCTTCAACCGTATTTTGCTTTTGTTGCTCCCTTTGGAATTTTGCGTGTGTTGGGCTCTTCGTGTCACCAAACCGGTTCCGAACATTGGAAAGCAAATGGACGATATGCGGGCGGAAGACCTTCGTTCTTACCGTCTCATTTCAGATGGGGACATCGCGTGATGTGAAATACATAAAGATTCACTCTGTATCATTAGCCTATATGAGTTGATTATTAGTTGTGCTTCCCAAAACTTGGCTGGTGAACCAGATAGCACAAATGTTGAATGCAACGACATATTTTACAATTATAGCAAACTCAATAAACTTAATGCAGCTGGCGTTTTGCCAAATGAGAAATGGAATCGACTTGTGAATGATGTGGCAAATACTTTTGCAATGATAAATTTCTGGGGGATCGATTACTACTAGGTGATAGATAGATTTCTACTTTTACCGGACCAGTGCGAACCGTGGCTGAAATTAGAAATAGATCATGTGTGGGTGGATCAAGCTATTAGATAATGGTCCCCACATTTCCTCGAATTACGTGTAATCAGTGGAGAAAGCAAGCTACACGGGGATCATGACGCGTACACCCGAGGGCCGTATTCGTTTTTTTGGTGCCAAGAAGGGTGGCCCGCTCGCTTGTGAAGTAAGTTACGTTAGTGTTTATTAAAGTAATTTGTATCTTCCGGTCACAAGCCACTATCGAAAATCATTGGAGGTCCTGGCTAATGCCGTATTATTAATGTAAAATCCAGTCCACTTCGATTTTGCGTGGGGATAGCAGCATTGTTCGTAAATGCCAATTTATCATTGTATGTCATCTTCATATTTTGATATATTGCACAATGGGTGAATCTTTCTGCCTTCATCACTTCCACATTCGTTTCGGATTCAAAAGTCTCTTTCGGTAAGCCTCAGGTCCGTAATCAATTTAAAATGGCCATGGATTCACACCATACTCACACGTTCAATGCAAAAAAGTTGGTTTAAATGCCTTAGTCGCTTCCTCTGGTTCATAATTTCCCTCTTTGTTGTCCTTTTGGGCTACTACCTGCTTGTGCCACAACTCCTACGATTTCGCTTCCGCGCAGACCTCACCTGGTATGACTTTGGTTTGTATGGCTTCGCCCCATCACGGGACTACTTGAGCTATTCGCATGCGTCCCCTCTTTTGGGCTTTATCCAGACCGACGTTCGCTGTAGTCGTGACTATATCTTCTTCGCCCCGAACGGTGATTCAATCCCAGAACCTGTGCCAGTGATTCTTGATTCCGATGGAGAGTTAGTGTGGCGGTTGTCTGAGATGTGGAAGGGGGTGGCGCAAGACTTCAAAGTCCAGCGATACAAGGACGAAGATTTTTTGACCTTTTGGGTTGGCGAAGAAATCGACGGGAGAAAACAGGGTTTTTGGTATATGGTATGTTATTGACCGACCACTGTCGGATCAAAAAGTACAAAGTGGCCCTAAACTAACATCCTTGATCTCACTTAGCTCGACTCCTCTTATAATGTGCGGTACACCCTTTCCCCGGGTGGAAGTTTCACCACAGGAGATATGCATGAATTCTACTTAACCCCTGCCGGCACGGCACTAGTGGTGATTTACGATCCAATACCGGCTGATCTGACTTCGATTGGAGGGCCCTCCGAGGGATGGATTCTGGATGGAGTCGTGCAGGAAATACAGATTGAGACAGGAGATATCCACTTCCAATGGCGCGCGTCAGACCACTTCTCCGTGAATGACACATTCCATAAATTGACTGGCTGCCAAGAAACACATACAGCAGCCTTCGCAGGTTGTGGAAATGCGCCAATCTCGGCCTTTGATTTTTTTCACCTAAACAGTGTCGAGAAAGACTCTTCCGGAAACTACCTGATCTCAAGTCGATACACTCACACCATTAACGCGATAAATGGTACGGATGGTAGTCTTATTTGGACATTAGGAGGAAAGTCCAACGACTTCCATGACCTGTCAGTTGACGGATCCGCTACCGGTTTCTCATGGCAGCACCATGCCCGCTGGTACGGAAATAGAAGCATAACTCTCTTTGATAATGCGGTCGAGGACAACAGCGACCCATCCATAGAGAGTCGGGCGCTGATACTCGACCTAGATCTTGAAAATCGGCAAGTGGATCTCCGCGCGGCATATTCGCATCCTCAGCAGATGGAATCGGTGTCACTGGGTAGCGTGCAAGTGCTCCAGGAAAGCGGAAACATTTTTGTTGGTTGGGGCCATAGTGCCGCCTTTACGGAATTCACTTCTGATGGGAGCGTGCTTTGCAATTTTCACTACGGCCCATCGGCCTGGAACACTTTTGGCCGGACAAAGTCCTACCGCGTGTTTAGAGGTAGATGGATTGGCCGTCCAACTCAACCTCCGAATGTGACCTCCAAGGACGGGAAGTTGTACGTCAGTTGGAACGGGGCTACGGAGGTGGACCGTTGGCAACTGGAGATGACAGGAGATAATGACGATAAATTTAGCATCATTTCTCAAACACAGAAAAGTGGATTTGAGACGGTGATTGGACACCCTTCGATTCTCTTACCGGGATCATCCTTGCGAGTACTCGCGCTGGATGTCGGAGGCAATATCCTCGGGCAATCGGACTTGTTGGAATTGCCAGTGAACGGTAGTACTCCTTGGATTATAATCAGTATTACCGCGATTATGTCAGTGCTAGCGGTGCTTGCCATTGTTCTACTCGGCATGAGACAGCGACAGACTAGACGGGGTAGTCGCCAGTACCAGTTACTTCAGATGTCTACTTGAGCTATATCATCATGCCCACCATATGTGTAATCTTGTAGTAAATCTTTTTATAAGTCTATGCTCTTAGACGTATGAGATGGGCGCAATCTGCGTGAATTTGGTGTAGGCAGACTTCTCGCAAGCCGCCGAATGAGGGCCGCCCACTGACCTACACTTTTGCGGGCCGGGTAGAGTCTTCAATCTGCCCTCCACGGCGGCTCCCAGGGCGGCTCGAGATACGACATGTACCGAAAGATGAAAAATTTAATAGATAAAACATACCCCAACAAATTTAAGAAACAAACATATAAATAAAAATTAGAACGGGAATGAGGGATAGCAAAAAAGGGCAAATCATCAGGATTCTACATCGAATTAGGAATAGTCAAATTTTTTTGGTTAAATGCCGGCCCTCTGAATGTTTTAGACGAGGTTTATCTAGACTTCTGGCCACAAACACAATTTTAACGCCTACCTAGAAAATGTATTACTCCACGCAGCTCACTATGCATATGAGCGCCATACACTCAACTCTTGTTATCAGCATGAGCAGGCTGGACATACCGTTTATCCCTCGTGAGACTCCTGAGGACAAGCAAGAGACCTGCATGATAATTCTAGATATCCAATTAATTTTCACAGCAAAGGAAGCTCGCCTGCCGCCAGAAGTTGCGCCACGCTACATTATACATCGCGGCTGTCCTGGACGCTCCGAGTCTCTTCTTGGAGTAAAAAGAGATTTTCACAGGCCTTCTCGCCTTCCTTTCAAGGTTCGTCTGGCTTGGAAGCACAAAGCTACAGTCCCTATCCACTTTTCTTTTCCACGCGGAGAAAATCTCGCTGCCTTTTTCTCCTTGAACGTGACGATCTGATATGATGGGGGAACTCCTTGTCTCTCTTCAAAAGCGTACTCTTCATTGACCTTTGCGGCCGCACCATACCACATCTCTACACCGCTTCAGCCACCGTCCCCTCCACTGTCATTGTCTGACCTGGGTCATTGAAGCGCCATCTGACACCACGATCCTAGACCGCATTGACAAGTAACCAGTTATAGCCAAATTATACTCTACTTTTCGTCTTCGCTGCGGAAGGTCACCAGCGAAATGACACAACATAGAATATACACATGAAATGTATTTCTGTCCATAATGATCAATCTGCATATGTATGTGGCGTCATAAGTATTATATACTCCTCGTTTTCTTCCGCATTGGTCGTAACAGGCTCGAGCCCAAGACGTCGTCCGAAATGGGAAAGCCCGAAACAGCCAAGAATTCGGCTCACCAAGAGGATGAGTGCCTTCAATGTTCTGCACATAGCCAATAGGTAGCAACAAATCAATGCAAAGATGGTTATAACGACAGGGGAGGACAGTTCGCCGAGGACATTGATGCCCAACCTTTCAGATAGGGTCTGCCGAGGGTGTTTGCTCAGAAGAGTGGTCTTGCCCAGGACGGTGTCCTTAATGTCTAGTGCAACCAGCTGGAAATAAGTGTCGGGAATTTCATCCGGCAGCTCGATTTTGGTCTCAAAATCAGTTTTTTCGATGCTTTTTGAGGGCTCGAAGTGCATATTGTTCATGTCCACGCCGTCCCACAGCTCCAGCCGCCAGGTTGCGATTTCTGTAGCGCCGTTCCAGCTCACATAAACCGAGTCTTTGACAACGACTGCCGAGGGGATAGTAAGTGGCTTTCCAATCCAGTCACTTTTATAGGTGCGGTATGACACCACGAGGCCGAGCTGGAACCAATTGGAGGCCGAAAGGTGTGTATCACATAACACCTCTCCATCTGGGGTGAACTCGGTGTAGGCCGCGCAATGACCCCAGCCAATAAACGCATTTCCTGTTTTTGGTAAGAGTTGCATGTTGCCCTGCGAATGAGCGCGAATGCCCCCTGGGTGGAAGTACTGGTTACGAAGGGTGGCGACACGGTTCATTACGTCAATATCAATGATCATCCCCCGACTTCTGGTGATAGGTCCGAGGAAGTCTTTGGCAGCATTATCATATAGAGTGATGGTGTGCTCATCGTGCCAGCGCACATCATGCTGCCAGGCAAAGTCCGTGGCCCGGCCGTCAGAGGCGTCGGTGAATTCGTTGTTTTTACCGCCTAGTACCCACAGAATTTCGCCCGTTGTGCCGTCGATACTGTAGACAGAGTGCGTGTGGCGTGCCGAAACAATAAAGTTTCCCGAGTCATCCTTGTCGACGCTGTTAATGTGGTACGGATCCCACGGCGACACGCTGTCCCTCCCGGTGCCCTGGAGTTCATGGGTGTATGATGCACTGAATGGGACGTGGTCCGAGAAATGCCATTCAAAGAGCAATTCGCCTGTGGCAATATCGACTTCCTGGAAGACTCCGTCGTGGATGAAGCCATTGCGGGGGCCATCAAACTCCTCGAGATTAGCCTGTTTCAGGTCGTAGATAACGATGAGCGCGGTGTCATTTTGCGAGATGTGGAAATCGTGTATGTCGCCTTCGAAATCGCCGGCGGGTGTCACTTCAAAGCGGTGGATGTAGTGTGAGTCCAGCTGTCTCCAATTAGATTTAGAATTAGATAGCGCCAGCTCAGATCACGAACCATCGAGTACGAACCCAGTCCGTGTCCACGAGTACTTTCTCCGTGCCAATAAGTCAGGTATCTACCGCCAAGGTATTCTTGAACATTGAAATCGGTCGCTGGTCTGTCCATGGGCGTCGTCCAGACCAAATTGCCTCGTATGTCGAGAATCACCGGGTTGGATCCCTCGATCGGACTGCCATGGGGCGCTATGAAAATGTAATTGTCACTGCAGCGGTCGTCCCAGATGACCAATTCGACATGGGGGGATTCCATGTTAAAGCTGAAATACTGAGTTGTCGGAAACAAGCCGTATAATCCATGGTCGAACAAGCTGACCCCGAAACGTAGGTTCAAGCGTAGCAGAACGGGGATCAGTAAGAAGTGCAACGATGCGATGGCGGTCCCGATGACGAAAAGATTCAACAGAAGTCGTATCCTGCGCGGCGGCCGGCTCACGAGTGAAGGCCATTTGCTGGATCCTAAAGCGGAGAGCATCGCTAGTTGCCAGGCGAGGTCTTTATACAGCCCCTGCCAGCTATTTGTGCGATTAGGAAAGGCTCCGATTCTCTTTTCTTTTCTTTTTTTCACTTTTCTTATCTTATCTTGTCTTGTCTTGTCTTAACATAGAAATTAGGAGTTCCGAATTGGCGACGCGTGGCCCCTGTAGCTTACGTGGTAATTGTTCCCCATAGTAGGTAGATATTAAGCGCCTGCTTCACCGGCAGCTGCAACATGACCGTTTAATTGCGGAGCGTAGCGGAGCACATAAAATTCAAATTGGTGGGATGTAAGCGCTGGGGACAAGAAAAAAGAATTTATATTTATATGAGACTAGAACTACAGAGTTACAGGGGTGGGAAGACCAAAAGGGACCCACTTGCGTAAGCGACTATCTGAGTAGTTAGTAGGTGGGGCGGTGGTCCCCATAGATAAGAAAGAAAAAAGAGATGAAAATATCATTATACTTAAAGGGAGTTGGGTCAAGGGGGGCGGTAATCCTCTGGGAGAAGAGGAAGAAGGGATAAAAATTATCGTTATGCCTATACAGGTCAAGGGGCAATATTCTACATACGATATTACAGCACTGAATTAACCACAATCCAGTGATATTCCACATTAGAAAAAAAGGAAAATAAACGTCATACAATGTATGCTGATGCAGATCCTGTGCAAGGCCGTATCGATACACAACAAATACAAAAGAAAAATGATGACAACAATCAAATCTTCTTAGTCGTCATGGCGACCGAATTCGTACGGGGTCTTTGTCACGCCGGCCAATTCTTCGTCTTCCTTGAGACTGACCCGCCAGAGCAGGGTGGGCATCATGCGTCGCGCACGCCGGGTGGGCGAAGAGGATGGACAGGACGGACTGATGGAGGGCAACTTGATGTAGCGATAACGGTAATGAGTTCCGAGGAGCACCACACGGCCGTATATCCACCAGAGGCAGATTCCCACAACACCTGCCAGGACAAAGCCTATGATAGTTAGAAACACCCAGTGTTGACCCATCTAGCTTCAAATTAGCGTTGTTTTCGAGGATTGTGGATCCACTTTGGTTACATACCCAAAAGATAAAGCGCGCGTCCTCTCCGTGCCAGCTGTTTCCAATGTGATGGGTGAAGAAGCTCCAAGAGAAGCGGTTGTACTCATCCTGCATCAAAATGCGGACACGAGCTGATTCACTGGGCTTTGTTTGCATGTATTCCTTCCAGATCACCGACAAGAAGAGCGGACCTGTCGTGTACATAACCGTCACGTAGGGGAGCAGCCAGCTGCGGTCGTACTGTTGCAACAACTTAATAGTGCGGAGGAAGAAAGGGTGTTTAGGAACGGAGCCCATCGCGTCGTTGGAGATACCAGTAGGCGCAGTGCGCCGCACCCAAGCTGGGTAGGCGAGCAGGGGGTCGAGGCGACGGTTGCAACCCTAATCAAAGTTAATCTCCATTGAACTCATTTCTGACTATCTCATTGCTGGAAATACGAACGTCGTCCAAATCGATGTATGTGCCACCATAGTGCGCCAGTACGAAGTAACGAATGGAATCGGCACGCTGAATGGGGTACTTGTAGCCGTCGAAAGTATCCAAGAACCAGGGGTATTCCGCAGAGATGAAATCACGCGATTTCTCGTTCGTCCAAAGCTGGAATCCTTGTCAGCACCGCTTATCTCTCTCTACGATTTCAATTGCCGGGGAACGTGCAATATACTCATAATCCGGGTGCAGATCAATGCAACTCTTCTGAGCTTCCACCCAAGCCTCAGGAATCGTCTCGTTCTTGTATGTCTGGTGAATGAGCTTGGGGATGATCTGAGGGCGCGTTTCAATCAAATTGGAATTGGGCGGCGGCAGTTCCAGAAGTTGAATGGCATCTACAGCGGCATCCTCAACTAGTAGTGACAGGAGCGTCGAGACACTGCGAATTAAAAATGAAAGGATTAGGAGGTTGACCAAAACAAAGGTCAAAAGTCCGCGTCGCATGGTGAAATGTGAGACAGAATCCCAAAGTCCGCGTAACAAAGAATACAAATGCGACGAATGGTTTATTGCTCAATTATTCCCGGTCTTTAAAGAAGGTCGTAGTCGTATCGAACGTCTCAGGGAGCTCCGAGGCTGCGAAATGAACAGAATCAATGGAGAAGTTCCCAAGGCGCCGGGGCGAAGGGAGAAGGAGGTGTTGTTTTCGTAATAGGTCACAAATGAGATAAGCGACAATTGAGGTTATGAAGAATGTTGGGACCACGCGGGAAGAAGAGAACAGGGTCAATAATAAGGAGTGACGGGTGGGGAATAACTAAGGCTGAAATAGAAAAGGAGCGTCGTTGAGGGAATGAGGGCAAAAGCGAGTACCAGGGACGAATATGGTACCAGTACAGAAAGAACGAAGTTCTTCGTTACGCTTTTAAGCCTGTGGCTGGAGTTGAAGGGTTCCACTAGTCAAGTAGAATACCCCAGTCATTACCCAAATCAGGCAAGGCTCGCCGCGCGTTAAGCTTTGCAGTACCTGGATTGGTGGAGACGCCGCATCGGTGGGGGCGATTCTCTTTTTTGACTGGCTCATTTTGTCTCCTGGATTACGCAGACTTTTTGAAGTGACTTGACCTTTTGAGTCTTGACTTGCTGCCTTGTACAGTATACGAAAATCATATTCCATTCAATCGCCGATCTATGATGCTGCATCTTGTCATCGGGAATCGACAACGTTGTTTTCGTTGCCGTATTGTACTACAGATTTCATATAATGCCGAGGCTCGCCAAGTGCTTAACCTTCATCGCTTTACCCCATCCGTAAGAATTTGTTTGTTTCTGGCCCCCCTGATGACGACACGGAAGGAGGTAGGTTATGAGAAGGGCATGAAAAGGTAGACACCGTCGATTCATCCTGATGCAGGAATAGCCTAGGGTGGGAGTGGCTGCAGATCAGGCACAAGGACAGGCCGCTCGGAGCCGATTCGTTTGGCCAATTAGCAGCTGCCTTCGATAATTTTCCGCCGGACCCACCTTTGGTGATTGGAACTCTGGGCCCCAACCAGCGGATCACCTTGCTAGAATCGTCTGTTCTCGACCGACGTTTCTCCTAAAAGCCGCCTAGTGTGTTTGGTGGCAGCATGCGCAACAGATAAGGGGTCGGCATTGAAGCGGACTCGGAAGCTGTACCAGTATCGGAGAATTCTGTTCGCACCGAGGATTAAGTTGTTTCGGATGTTGAGCAAGGTAGGCGCAGCAGCAGTCGATGAGACGGGGGAACACATCGCTCTAAGCCAAATGGGCGATGACGACTCATCTACTGTGTATTCTGCGGAGCTACGGGCTATAGAGATGGCTCTGGAGTTAGTTCTCGAAGGTGATGAGCCCAGGCTCACACGGGCAAAAAAGGCCTGGTCATATTCGCGGATAGCCAAGCGGCGCTAAAAGCGCTCCGATGACCGCGCATGCCCTCTGGCCAGGTTTATCTAAAGGGATGCCTGGATCTGATTCGCCAATTGGCAAACAAGGGCATTCGCACGGAGCTCAGATGGATCCCGGCTCACCAAGGTGTGGTAGGCAACGAGATCGTGGATGGATACGCCAAAGAAGCTGCACAGAGGCCCGAAGAACCGTTGAACTCTTTCAATCGGTACATCTGCCTCGCGGCTGCAGCCAAACGACGGTTGCGCCGAGAGGCGAGAATTGAGTGGGAGAGGGCATGGGCATTAGAGGAGACCAGTCGGCCGACTAGGCGACTGATCCAGTTACCAACGAAGAAAACACTCAAGTATTGGTTCGGGCTCCGCAAAGCAACTACATCAATCTTGATGCAGCTGCGCACGGGACGGATCGGACTGAACTCCTACCTCGCTCGCATCAGCCGACGGGAGTCGCCACGGTGTGACTGCGAACTGGGATGGGTGCTTGGCAGTATTCGTTAAATTGTAGGACAAAAGCACGCAGTCACAGCAAAAAATATATTTGAAGTGAATGACACCAGATATTTTTCTTGTTTCAAACCATCACCGCTACCTGTCATGGTCTGGGCGACTTGTGAATCAGAGTCCCTCGCTAACTATGAACGGAGCGTTGAGTGTCACTCTCCTTATCAAAATAAATTCTCTCTTCCCAATCAGACAGGATCGCTGTATCATGTGTTTTCTGATATCCTCATGCCGTGGTCGCCGCTCTATTATCTCCACTCGATCATGCAGACGTAAGCTCGAAATACCATGGTTCCATTTGGGTGGAGAAATAAGACACAATCCGTTTTCCACGGCACTCAGTAGACAGTGCACTGTATGAAAGCTTCCTGGGAGGTCGAGCTCCATGAAATGGTCATGGCAGTGATGATAGCGATGGCCGTAGGTAGAATAGACACGCCCGTTCTTTTTTCTTGGCTCTCAATTAGTATCTCGCCCATGCCAGCTGACGGAAGACCACCAACATCTCCAGAACCCGCATTTTCCACGCCGAAATTAGTAAATCATGAAGATATCTCGGTACTCTGAAGCGCGTACACCACCCAACACTGTTATGCATGAAAGATAACAACTCTGAATTATCGCCATTATGATTGAGGAGCTCTATTCATCTCTAATATTTGCTTTTGAAAACCGTGCTTTCCGGTCATAATAAGCGGAGTCAAGCTTAAACCGCGGGCCTGTGTGACGCTTGGTGCTTCTACCTGGAAAGAGTAGCAGCCTCAGAGCGGAGATGGGCAATGGGATGTCCGTTTCTCTAGCCCAATCGCTTTCAAGAATTTCGGATGAATGATACTCCTCTTCCGCTGGGACCTCCAAGATCTTGCACCACTCATGTAAGAGATTGTGAGGTGGCTCATGAAATAGGGAGACGTTAGGTACATATACATAAATGCACTTTTTTGAACGCACCGAGTAATAGGATCTCTTTGTGTCAACTACTTCATCTATAAAGATCATAAGCTCCTCGGATGTCGAAGGTCTTCAAATCGTAAGTGGCGCCTGTCGTGACGTGATGCGCTCAGCTTGTTTTGAGGCCTAACGACGCCTACAGTAATGCGAGGAAGCCCCGCTTAGCACGCTAGGAGAGGGGCCGCTAACTAGTTGGGGTCGCGAAGCGGGAACTATGCAACGCGAATCACATCACTGGCGAATCACCATCACCCACGTATCGTGCCATGCATAGATTGTTTGAGGGTGAATTGTGTGATAGGAAACGGATAAAATCCTATGCGCTAGATATAAAGTGCTATTAATACGCTGCCTTCATAACCGAGGTCCGACTTCCTGTTTCCTTGGCCCAACCCCCGCTTGGGTACTATCGCTTCGCCGTCCCGAAGTTCATTACGAAGCAATGGACCCAGCAACAGCCGGTAGTCTTGCTATTGGGGTGGTGTCACTAGCATTTGATCTGTTCGAAAATTCAGTCAAACGTAAGTTTCTTTTTTTTTTTTTTTTAACTTAACTTTCCTCGACTTCTAGACCGCTTAAAATATAGATAGTCTTCAAGTTTCTCTCATCTATGGTAGATATGCCGAAAGAATGTGAACAATGTCGACTCCAATTGATGATTGAGTACAATAGACTTCTTGCCTGGGGAGAAGCGGTAGGTTTGATGGACGTGCCAAAAGAGTCACATATTGCTGTTAGTCTTGGAACGAACGCGGTTGAGCTCTGCAGTATCATCTCTAGGATAGCGTGGCTCCTTGGAGAGTTTAAAGAACTCAATGCTCGCTGGCAGAATGAAGTTAAAGCTTCACCAAAGATGATCCAAATGGAAACTAAGACAGAAGACTTGGATGTCGCCAGGGAGATCTCAAGCTTGGCGATTGCGTTCGAGAAAACCCAGGAAGAGCGCAAGCACTTGCGGGGAACAAGTCACATTATAAAATAGATTTCGAAAGGAGTTGGGCACGCCCGAGAAATTGCAACACATCCCCTTCGTGTTCGTTGGATCATGGTGGATAAGGAAGCGTTTGAGTCATTGTTGAAAGATCTTCACGGCCTAATAGAGCGAATCCACGAATTGATGGGAGACTATCGTGGGAAGCGAATTCATGATATTACTGCGAGTTCTTACCGTGAGATGGTAATCCTTCGCAATGACGTCACGGAGCTCAGGAATATGGTAGATGCTGTGACGAATTTGATCAAAACCTCCCATATCACCCACTGGAACAGAAACTCCAACTACAATGACAATGACGAGACGCTTCGAGACCTTCTGCGGCTGAAAGAAATCAATCGTATCTCAGAAGATCTAATGGTGAAACTGAGGGATAGTGCAGAATTTGATATTCAGAACGACCTGCAGAGGTTGACTAGTGTCAAGCACTACGATACAGACTTACTGGACAAAAACTTCATCAACTCAAAAGAAGTGAGCTCAAAAAGGCTTTCAAGCTTACATCGGATAAGGGGGTCCTTAAGGAATGAACATGGATGCTTTGAAGTTTGGATTGAATGGAAATCCCTCCAAAACATAGCCAGTGGCTCAACTCAGGACAAAGAATCAAGGTTACGGACGGCAGTCTTGGCACAGATGCTTCATAGCAACAAACCACGGCACCTCTATTCACCGAAATGTGTTGGGTTCATTGACGATCGTGGAAAAAACAATCGATATGGCTGGATCTTTGAGATGCCCCATGGGTGCAACAGAGACTCTTCCTTGAGAACTCTTCACAGCATCTTAGGAAACAACCAATATAAGCCAACTTTGACCCAGCGGATCTCCCTTGCCTGGAAATTAGCCTCCTCACTGCTTTATCTACACACGGCCAACTGGCTACACAAAGGATTTCACAGCGGAAATGTCATTTTCGTGTTCGATGAGGGGAGATTCAATGTCGAGAAACCCATGTTGTCGGGATTTGAGTTTTCACGACCAGAAAGTGAACAAACCACTTCCCGCAGCCCCAATCCACAGTGGGATATTTACCGGTGGCCAGGTATCCAGGGGGAAGCGCCAACCACAAAGAACTCTCGAAAAACATATGATATCTATAGCCTCGGGCTGGTTCTTCTTGAAATCGCGCATTGGAGACCATTACACGAGATCATGTGTCTCAAACGATGGCCAGAGCCTTCACGGCAAGACAGCAGAATCCGTGCCTGGCTGTTGAAGGAGGAGTCATTTCCGCCCTATAAAGACGCAGACCCTATCGGGGAGCTGCGTGACATTGCTGGAGACAAATATTGGAGAGCGGTCAACCGCTGTATCGTTGCGCATGGTAAACTGGGAATGCGTCGGAGGAAGATTATGATCAACCAAAGGACTCTAAAATAGGCATTGAACTCCAAAAGACATTTACAGAGCTCGTTGTTGAGGAGTTAAAAGGTGTATCTATTTGAACTTGTATGGATTTCAATGATAGATTCTTTCCGGGGACTCAAGAGATTGTAATAAGCGAAACAATTTATTTGATGCAAATTAGACTTTACCAATAATGAGGTTCATTATGATGCCGCTTTGCGAGACACCCGTGGGGTAAGCTCTACCCAGAGTTTACCTCACTTTTTAAGAAAGGGTTTTTTAACAGCTCTAATATGCTCGAATAATGTTGTCTACCTGCAAAATTGAAGGCCGTGTCTCCATCCAAGTCCTCCAAGTCGACATTTGCACCTGCGTTGAGGAGTATTTTAACAATGTCCTCATAGCCTTGCGCTGCAGCTGCATGGAGTGCAGTCTGACCATTCTCATCCACGCAATTGACATTGGTGTGGCGCTCCAACAAAAGTGCTACTATATCGGCAAACCCATTTCGTGACGCACAATGAAGTGCCGTCTGCCCAACAGGGTTTGCAGCATCCACGTCGGCATGTCTATTGAGCAGAACTTCCACAATAGCCTTTGAACCACGCACGGCCGCGTGGTGAATGGCTCCCATGGTGCTTGGATCTAGGCCTTGATCAAGAAGATGCTCCACCTCGTCCAGGGACCCTGATTTGCACGATTCAATCAACCGGTTCTGCTCATTTAGAACAGTGTCCCCGGCGCAGTTACAAGCCATTGGCTTACCCGCAGAGGATAATGACGACCAAATCGAATCCAACTCTCCAGCAAGAGTGCGGAAAGAACGATCAGGGTGCAACATGTTTTGACACATGGAGAGCATGGTACCCTGCCAACCAGAAAAATGAAGCCTTTCTTTCATCCACCTGTGAACCTCCTTGATATTTTTCGCGTAAGAAGAAGTTTCTTGGGAGGATGGCTTCAAAACAAAGGAGAGCTCTCATATCTTTCGGGATTGGCAAGCACGTTAAGCATCTCAAGAAATACAGCGCCAAGGGAGAAAATGTCCGCAGATCGGCCGCGGGTACTTCCTCGGTCCACTTCCGGAGCACAGTACTCCCGTGACCTCTCGGGGTGACGGTTCAAGTTTGTGGTTGGCATGGTCTTCCCAAGACCCATCTGAGAGATTCCGAAATCGGCCAAGAGAATTTTTTCGTCTTTAATCAATATATTTGAAGGTTTGATATCCCGATGCCGAATACCCAGGTCATGAATATGGTGCACGACGCCGATCAAACAGCCAAACCACTGACAGCTAGGAAGCTTTCCTGGTTTAAGGTACTGGTGGAGATTTCCATCCGCACGATCCATGATAACAGCAAATTTAATTTGTTCCTCGTCTTCGTCCTCGAAGTACGAATGAATCAACGGGATGACATGCCGGTGCCGTGCGTAATAGAGAATCCTTGCTTCTTGTACCAATCTGCTCCTGACAGCATTCCGTAGAACTGGATCTGCCTCAATTATAATGGTTTTTCGAGCGCACTTTAGACCTATGAACGGTGTTGAAGTGCCTTTGACTTTTTCCACATAGCCACTAATGAGTGCTGAATTACCGTCGGGAGCGAAAGGAATTTCAGATTCTCTCCGGTACTCATAGGGATTGCAGAACTTTTGAGGAGCTTGAAGATCCATAATTCATCGGACGGACAAGATTGAAAAAACTTAGCGAGATTTGTCGTTTTCAAGTTGACCCTTCGTATCGTCCTCACTCACCATTATATGATCAACTGAGATGATTATAGTCCGAGTGATGGTAAGTGGAGACGTGATTCGCAATACTACTCCGGGTACATGGAGTTCGCGATGTCCAATCTCATAAGAAGAAAAAAATTTTAGGGCAAGAAGCGATAAAGGGGTAGGCACGTCGCAGATGGTTGACGTTTCACGTAATCAGGGCGGTGGATCTGGACCAATAGGGATCCTTTCGAGTATATGCAGCTATTCTTCTATCTGTGTGCCCACACTTTATGTGCGTGCTTACTAAGGAACATGTGATCTAGTTAACGTAATTCCCTAGCGAGCGGGACACCCGGGCGAGCGGGACACCCCAAAACACATAGTAAATGCCTTTTTATATCTTAGCAACAACGTATATAAATGATATCAAAGTTTCCATACTAATTCTATGGGACAATTGTGGTTTGGAAGTAGAGTC
>JACWFT010000188.1:26873-38804 GCA_019775415.1 Penicillium sp. VS I D KN
GGGTGTCCCGCTCGCTAGGGAATTACGTTATCCGGGCGTTATGTATGGTAATCAGAAGCATACCGGAAAAAGTCAATCGTAACAAGCAGTACATGGCCTGTGGATCGTTTTAAATGGTCCTTGCTAATCCACCATTCTGCCATTAACCATGCTCGATAGTGGCTGTTGCAAGATTTCTAAGTTATATCAGGATCATCTTCTATCCCGGGTTACTGGGCGTGTTGAGATCCAGTTCATCCTCGGTGGGCTTGCTATCTACATCATGCAGCCAATGAACTTCAGCTAGCACTATATCACATACCAATAGGAAGTGAATCCCAGGTTCAGCTCCTTGACCATTTTCCCAACAATAGCATGATGACTGATCAAGTGCCAGAACCCCGGTCATTGTGGGTCTCAGCTCCAACACATAGCTAGACACCAGACCTTTTCTAAACATTTCCTCAAAAGTGCCTGACGCAAAAGATCGCGACGCTGTGGCAGAAGACCTATGGCTAGGTCTACCGCTGTCATCAGAAAGACAAAAGATATGATGAGATTTTCAACGGTCGCAAACTAATACAAAATAGACTCAAACTTCTTGAAATTAATTGCGGGTTCAAGGAAAAGATCATTGTCTTTTCTTGTGTGATGTGCTCCAATATACTTGTATAGACCCACTGCTTCGCCCAGGAAATTTTTGTGAGAATCGTTTGGTCACTTCGGACCAAGGGAGGTTGTGCTCATCCCTTAGCTGCGCCAAAAGATGGTCTTCCTCCATAGACCATGGTAGTCCTTTTCTTGAAGAGGTATACCGCTTTTCAACCAACTCAGTATTCAAGCTTGTGTGTTCGGTGTCGGAAGTCATGCCATCATATTGGCTTGAAATGTATCCCGTGGGACAAGGGGCACCGGCGCTCAAAGGTGTAGTAGCACAATGAGACAAGGCACCCTCGAAAAGCCAGGACAGAAACTGTACTCGGTCTTCAACTGGGAGTTCAGAGAATTGAGCACGAATTTTAAAGAAAGAAATGCTCTGACTATTATCGCAAATCGTGTTGGACCGACCGGGGCTCCTTTTCGTAAGCCTTTTCCTCACGCCTGAAGCACTTTTGGTTTTTGACTGGCAATCACTTCCCATCATGTCCTTTGGGTTCTGTCGTCTGCGTTGGTGGGGTGAGGCTTTGCTCTGAAAGCGACTGGGCTTCGCGGGACAACCTTCCGGATATGCTGCGATGCCATTGATACTCTCCGTTGCTGGGGTCTGCTCAGTATCCGGAGGGTCATAATTGCTCAAGACTGCAGGATCGATTGCTTCGATATTCGGAAGCTGTTCAGTCTGCTGAGCATGGCATTCAGAATCAGCATTGTGAGGTTGCTGACGGGCAAAGTCGGCGAGTTCCGAATCGTCCCATCCAAAATTGAGGAATTCATGATCAGCTGCCTGGTCAAAATGACCGGTCGGTCTTATAGAAGCGACGTCATCAACGTCGACTATATTTTGTGATTGCGTCATGTTTTCGGAGTTCGCAGACTCGGGGTAATGAATGGCTGGAGGTGTTCGGCCTACGCCTGCCGATTCCCGCCGAGTGATTTGAGTTTCCGAATGCAAACCTTCCAAGCATACCTCCGCCGGCGGGCGGGAAGGTAGGGGATGTCGCTCGAGTCTATGGGGGTCAATTTCGGTGCTCCTTACCCCTGATTTGTTCTGGTTCAAGGGTGGCGGGGTGGCAGTGATTGAGACCGGACTTGGGTAACGACAAGTCCCCGGGGGTTCGCGCAGAGGCCGAGCCTTGGCTTGTGGAGGATTCCATGGACGAAATGATTCAAGGCGGAAATTGGTGCTTGACATGCTGACAAAGGTGGATAGCTAGAACAATCCGGAGGATGTAACCTTTACCCTGGATAGGGAAGCAGATGGGTATGGCGCATATATGAGGGAAATTGGGTTACGGAGCAGGGGCAAGGGAAAAGGGAGAGAGGGAATAGATGGGTTTCAATCTGATTGAGCTACTCGAAGAGAAATGTCATCTCCTTTATAGACGAGGATTGTCAGTGAGACGGCGCAGAGCGCTCCGTCCACGTCCGCCAGTTAGGGTCGTTTCAACAAAGGAGCGGAGCCACACCAGTTACAGAACAAGGCACCGAGTACCACCAGTAACAGTAAAGGCATGCGTACACCTTGGCTGCTGCCCAAGGTAACGTGGTTCCACATTTATCGTCAGTCTGGCCTCCAATCTTTTAAGCGTGCGCATGATCAGGGGTCATCTGTGGAAAGCACCATCGTCGGCCCCTTGGCGCACTGGATGGCATCGAGTGACACCGGGCGACAATGCGGCAATTTTGCCATTGGCCCATATCACGACGTTATCGTCCAAAGTCTCGTCGACTGGATAACCAAGGCCATGTGAAACCGACCATGACGACACTCTTACCCCCGGGCGCTCTCGAACGAGCGGGCCAGGGCGCATCTGCACCACTGGGGGCTTTACAATGCAACCTCGGACGGAAAGTGGCAAATCGAGGCGTAGGTGTCCGCGCTTTTTTGAGGCATTGTTGCGCAGCCGCGCAAACCTATGGCCAGCGCGATTGAGCGAGACGCGTGAGAAAAATTCGCGAACAGAATGCGTTCTCGAGGGCTTCATCTTGTAGCCCGCTGTCGATGAACAGACTAGGTGAGAAGGCTGGTACCGTATTGCACAGTGCAGCTGTTAGTCTCATGAAATCGAACCGTCCACTTGTGAGAGATCGGACGTTGCAGGCAACGCTGGCCAAAAGGGGCGGAGCGGTGGATCGCGCGACATCTCTGGTGAAATGAAAAGGCCGCGCAACGAGTGGCGAGCCAGTACACGGGGGTTGGTGGGGCCGAAATAAAAAGGATGAGAAAGGGAAAAGTAGAGGAAGTGCGTGGTCAAGTTGCGAAGGAGGACGACCAGTGTTTTATAGATGGAGGGCAGGTGGGGGAGCCAGTAAAAGCGGCCAGGAGGGCACTAAGCCCGAAGGGGCGCATAGGGGATGACGCTAATCCTGCTCGGGCAACACCATGGCGGAGGCAGGCAGGCGGTCAGGGGCGGCGGAAAACCGGTGCAATGAGGGCCGTTTCTGGCCCCCCGCTTGCCGTTGTGTGGAATACTTGATTATACTACGGGACGGTTAGCAAGAGGCTGAAACCGGCCGCCTCAGCACAATAGGAAATACTCCGCCTTAACAACAAGGCATTTGAAGGGACAGGATCACGTGAGGCCCAACCCTCAGTGATCAGTCAGCATCCTGTCCGTTCGGACGGAACGGACCTGACCTGACAACAGGAACGGACCTGTCCTGACAGCAGGACAGGACCCAGAAGGACTAGGATATATAAGGACACTCATTATCGCACATGTATTTGGTTCTTCGCGTTCAATTACACATTGTTACTTGGANNGATCCTAAGCATAGCTTGACTAGGCGCTACTACCTGGCACTGCCCAACAAAAGTCTATCCTATAGATCCGAGCCCGTGTAAGGCCTAACGGCAACGGTACGATTGCGACTGAGACTTGAGGACGAGCCTCGACGTACGTATACGACCACTACGAGCGATACTCACTGTGACCAGTTAGCACCGCGTAACATTAAGGGATTAGAAGATAGTTTGCTTCTAGTGTGAGATTAGACTAATAAAAATACTTCGGATGTTTTTTACAACATCGATATCAACCAACATGGTGCGGGTGATTTGAGATCGTGTGTAGACTTCCGCAGAACCCAACTTGGGTCCAAGGTCTCGACCCAAAACCCAACCCGGACCCATGCTGGGTTTAAATTGGGGCCCCAACATAACCCAATTCGACCCAATTTCTGCATAAACACTAGTATAAATTGATTATAAATTATGCATTAGTATTGTCTAATACCACTTATATATCTCTCTATATAGATTTTTGCCTATTATATTAAGAGATATATATAATAAATAGCTATTTATAACTATATATTATATAGTTATTATATAATTTATGCTAAAAAGGAAAGTGGGGTATATTTTTATGGTGATCTTAAAGATGTATATATTTCATGGAGTAGAGATGCACCACTTTTTCTATATCCCATGTATTTTTTTGGAGATCACGTTTTTGACGATCTTTATATTTTAAAGCTTATATATAATAATATTATACTACTATTAATATATATTATATATTATATACTAATATTACTATTTATAAGTAGGCGAAAACGTGCCTAGAACATGGGTATTTTTGCATAATTTATGTTTGCACTGTTTGTGACCCAAGTTGGGGCCCCGGACCCAGGCTGGGTTGGAACCTTCGACCCAGCACCCAGTGTTGGGTCCAAGTCCTCGACCCAAAACCCAATTGGGTCCGGGTTGGGTCCGGGTTGGGTCCGGGTTAAGTTGGGTTCTGCGGAAGTCTAATCGTGTGTCAACATTTTGGTCTTCCGTATATCCCTATGTCAAAGATAGAAAACGGGAGATTTCTCTCCGGCATCTTTGAAGAAATGCAGGGTTCATTGACGCGTACCCCATGACTCGTACGTACCAAGCCCGTCCCACCTTCTGGTAGCGGTATGAGTGGGCACGAAGCTATTCCTGCGCATTACGGCTAGATTTTTCCGGTATGCAAGATATTACCATACAAAACTCAATGCGATACGCACAGGTATTGAATACTGCATGATACGGGAAGGTGCGGGAAAGCCATGTAATTTCCCCTCACCGAATGGACAACCTAAAAATACCTATCTTAGTCGTGATTGCTTGGAAAGACTGACATCAATGGTCTGTTTCTCCTTCGAAACGAGAGTGGGAAATGTAGGATGATTGAAGTGAGATAATAAAAACCTCTGTGGTAATACCTTGTCCCGTGTGGTGGGCTGAATTCATTGCCTAATGCTACGGTGCTTATCATGGCTTTGGTGTAATGCCGGCAGAACCATCGCTCTGTCATAGTCCCGGCAGAACTCTGGCCAGTGTTCCTGCCATGATTACTCTTTAATGCCGGCAGAACAGCAAATACAGGTATGTAATTACGTAGCCAGACAATGTGGTGGTATCAAAGTACCATCCCGCAATACACAACCGCCCGTGCCCTCCTCTGCTACCTAGAAAACATCATTTTGGCCTTTGTCATTATCAAAGATATTTCAAACGCTATAGCTTGCGTCTTGGTTACGTGGTCTTGAAATCATCCATCATGATAGTGTCGAGGGAAGATGAATATTTCACAAAAGGAAGCGGTGAGAGCTTATTTGTGGACCACGGCTGAAGGTACTAGTTACTTACTACACTGTCGTGACTAATAATTCGAATCCCTCCAAAACCGACTTTCACGATATGTGGTCTGAGAATAGAAGGAATCCAAGTACAAGAAGGAATAACTGTCTGCGCGACTGCAGCACAACAGACTCCGTTTCATGACTATGAGATTGAATAAGCCACAGCGATACGCCGAAAAGTTTTCGCTCAGCTGAGCATGAAGCTTAAAGCTCTACTGAAACTTCTTCTCATGCCCACGATCATTTTATTGCATCATTCTGTTTGTTTGTTTCTGAACAATAGGAGTAATGGTGAGAATGGTGAGAATAGGTGTTTACAGTCAATGTGTACTCAGAATTTGACCTTGTGGGAGAGCGCAATCTCACATCAGATGATGAAGAACAATCTCATAAAGGTTTGATCCTGACTCCGGACTGAATAAAAGTTTACATAGATCCATCAAGTCTAGTCACCCTTCAAGCATTGACAGCTCATCAAATATCTTCAAGATCACTGTTATACTAGCCATCATGACCAGCCCTGAGAATGTTCTTTTGAATTGGGATTCAGAGGGCACGGACACCTGTGATTCTTTCGAGAAATCCTCTACGGTACCCTCGGAGACAAGTACCGATCGTGATTTTATGGCTTCGGATTCTGAAAGCTTGTCATACGCCTCGCATGATTCATCGGATGCTTTATACCTGTTTCGTGGGTCCTCTTCTGAGGAAGTGTTTGGTGTTCAGGTAAGTGCATTGCGATATATTCTCAATCACATTTCCAATTTATTTTAACATCTCATGACAGGACGGAAAAATTCCAATCAAAACAATCGCGCGACAATCAGTCATGCAGAATGGCCAACCTGTCACCAAGTATCTTGTTCTGTGGTACTCGTGGGAAGATGGCGAGATTTGAGCTCATGATATGTTGGAGCCAGCAGAAAATCGCTTTCAAGGCTCACAAGCGAGTACAACCGACGTGCAAAGTTTGACCCTGCCAGTATTGATTTATCCATCCAGATGTGTTTTGTTACTTTACTTTCGTCTGATGTCTTCGTTGGAAATCAAATTGTAATGGATTGTAAAGTCATGATTCCGAAGTGAGTTTCGATTTTGCGATTTATTTCTGATCAAATTCATTCTCTACCACATTAAGTCCTTTGTTGTATGACGCATTCCTATTTCTCTCATATTACGGGTGCACTCTCTACAGTAGTGTATGCTTTCCTGAATTTACCTTTCATTGATAGAATAACATGTCTGACTGATTATCAATTGATGGAAAGCCTTAGTTTAAGGACTCTGCATGTCTTCAGAACATTACCGACACCGGGCTTGTTACTTTGTAGTTTTCTCACATTATCTGTGTTTGCCGCTATATGATCCGGACTCCTCACTATCCAAGCAGACTCTGTATTTCCAACCTGCCACATGACTCATACTAGAACGCAAGCTATCACTGACCCTAGATAAAGACATGTTTGATGACAAGTAAAATCCAGCAGAGTCTCCAGAGTCGTGGGACATTCAAAAGTGTATTTCCAGCTGATCCCTCCATTGTTGCACTGGGTGCGGTATTTGTCGCTGTAGGTGCACCTTGACCACCGGCATAGGATGCAGTGGTGACAGCAGGTACGTTCAGAGTTGGCAGGTCGAATGTGGGAATGATCAATGACAAAGGCAGATCGGCAGTATTCCAATGTAGCTCTGCAGCTGTGTCAGGGTCCTTAGGCGCAGCAATGTTGTTTTCGGTACATGCGATGGAAGCCCCACTGATCATATCGTTGCCGCATGGAAACATTCTGATGATAGATAAGTTAGACGTCAACTTGATCCGAACATAGGGGGATTTTGAGGGATACCAACTTAGACTCGACTATAGACCGAATGGACATGGAACGACTGTAGGGTAATGTTGTGCTCAAAATGTATATAAATATGTGGCCGGACTCAGTAAATCGAGACTGGGTGAGTGTGTCTGTTCAAGTCTTGGTACGGGACTCGGTTTTAAGTTGGCTTCTGGACTGGGACAATCAAGTATCAGTTGAGAAATGCTAGAATATTAGAACAAATACATAATACTGCGCATTGTCCTAACTACAGTATTCGTTCCCCAATGATCAACATCTTTTAGCACCAGATCCCAACTGTTGCAGAAGCTACAATTTGATAGAGCTTGCTTGTGGCATGAAATTGAGAACGATGAAAATAAATTCGTTTGTCAAATCTGTTGAGTAGTCAACGTTGGGATAGCCAGCTTTCTCGTGAGAAATTCTTTATTTTTTCATTCTTTCGGACCTTCACTGTTCGCTTTTTGAAGGGCTGCGTAGGACTGACATGTGTCATTCACAACTCCGCCAGCACTATATCTAAGGCAAGGCTCATGATAAGATAGCAATACCTTTGATTGCTTGGTCTACACTTTCGACAATCAGACTTGACATTGAGGAGCAGTACGAAACAAGGTGTTTATAGCAAATAGCATAGCAAGAACATCATATTGCATCTAATACTAAATCTTCAGCATTCACACAATATGCTGTATCTCCATAGTGGTTTGTTCTCCTGAATTTCAAATGACAATACGAAAACAGTTCAGAGAACAACCTTACTATTTCCTTTCAATCTTCTTCATCAATCCTGCTCAAATTAATACCAGCCCCTCGACTCACTATTCTGGCCTCGACGAAGGCAAAACAAAAGTGAAGACCGCGTCATCTCGTTTGATCTTTTCTAGAAGGTGAAATTTATAGAAACACAACAGTGCCAGAGAGATAGTAAGAGTCGCCCCAGTAGCGATAGTGGTAACAATGGCCATTACAGACCAATCTCCCCCCTGAGATGCGCAGACGTTGATAATTGTAGTCAATAGCCCAGCGGCGGCGTTCAGCGAAATTGGCCTATTGATTAATCAGCTTCAAATACCCTGGTTGTGGTGCGAGTGGTGCAGTAACTTACGTGAAAAGCCTATTGATCAACCATATGTAATTGCTTCTGAGTTTCGCAAAATGCAAAAGCCATGCGAAAGCTGCAAGACCTCCGAGAAGGAGACAACAGGAAATGGAGAGCAATGGAGGATTCTGGATCGTGTGCAACACTGTTCGACCGGCTTTGTTGGCTTGTAAAGCATGTTCTACCTGATCAGAGCTTTGAAGAGAGGTGAACGTGCCTGGAACGACCAGGTAGCCAGCGAGCAAAGCCCAGTTAGCCGCACTGACAGTGACGTTGAAGATAAAATCCATTTCCTCCTCTTCTCTAAGCATTTTCGCATAGGGAGTCTCATTGATACAGCGAGTGGGCAAATGACTGCTTGCCTTGAGCGACACGCATTCCTCATTCGGGAGGCTGCGTACATGTGCAGGCTTCGCCCATGGGACATAGACGCTTGGTTTCACAGGTTTATGCATGGCAGGCTTCATTTGAAGAAGTCTATGTTGCCGATGAATTTCAAATCGAGGCTAAAGGCACAAGTCAGCGTGGATTTCCCAGATTTATAGTACTTTCGTATTCATATGGTGCGATAACCCTGTACTGATCTTATCAACAAAGGGACTTCAAGTTCCTAAGTCGCTTTAGGTCAGCACGTTTCAATAGTCACTCGGAGTCATTTTCCAGAGTCGATTCAGTCTGTCTCTCAATCCAGCGGCCCAGTCTCACAAACAGAAAAACTGAGGAGGGTCTCTTATGATAGGGCCAACATAAATTCAACCAAGTAAAATACTAGTATCCATGCCGCTTTAAAATTTTAAAGAAGTGTCTCAGCATCTCCGAGATTATGTGAAATGCGATACCCTGTTGTGTTCATCGACGTAGAAACAAAGAATCATATTCTTGGTACTCCATATCTTCGATTCTATATTCACCTTCATTTTTAACGATCTCGAAGCTCAATTAGTCCTGGCCTTGCCTATCCGTACTTTTGCTACCCCATTACGGCAAATTTTCAACGATCGAAAACTGCTAGCAATAGTAGCAGATTGTCAAATGCCCCAAATCCCTGACTGCTGGTGACTAGGATAACAACTGTGAAGGTCATTTTCCTACTGTAACTCTGCCTTTTCAAAAGCCCCACGTGCCTCTTTCTCATTGCAACGATGGGTCATAAAAAGAAATTACTGGTATGGTTTAAGCACAGTCCAATATATATGGTAGATTTGGAAGTTGGATATTTTCCGTGTCCTTCAGACTTTCCGCTTTCCAAGAATTGTAAAAGATACTTCCTAGGAGGCCGACACCTGTGGTAGAGCATTTTAAAGTATTTATGAGATCCGCGGTACCCTTACGAATTGACTTCGGCGCAGCTTCGCCAACCCACCCAAATTGATATTAACCAGTACTCAGGCTGGGCGACGAGGGATGCCATGGTCGAGCGTGTAGCAGACCTAAATTCCTCCGGGGTTGCCAAGATTTCACATGCTGACAAGTTTAAAGAAAGTGGACAGCAATTTCTCTTCTTTCTTTTTCAGACAACCTGATCTTTGACAGCCATCATATTCACCTCCGCCGAAGTTTCTGTGTTCACAATGGTGCAGTACGACAAAAATATTTCTGATGATCGTTTCAATGAAATTTTAAACGACTACAAAAAGTCGCTCGATAGTTCAGAGAGCGAAATCTGCCCCTCAATACCAGCAAGCTCCTCGACGCCTTTGAATCCTCGCCAGAAGCTGGGCCTCACCAGAGCGGAGCATGATCATGCACGGTCTCTAGTTACAAAGCCGGAAGGCAGACTTAAACGGAAGGTTCGATTCGCTTCTACCGAAAGACCAAAGTCAACAGGATCGTCTCATTCCAGGCAGAATGAACAAACTCGGTCCGCAAGCCCCAAGTGAGTACTTTTTCGCTATTCATATTGCAACCCCACATCATCCACGAGTCTATCATCTCTGACATATATAGTCGGGCAATTGAACAGGTACAGAAGCGAGACTGTTGGTCAACCAGACGGAAAAGGTCAGTTCGCGAAGCCCTCGTCATTATCATGAGGTCTTTAGGTCACTCAATGACTATGACTGACGCAAGATACAGATCGATGTCGAGGAAGCGCAAGGAAAGTCGCGGACACACTGGCAATAGATAGTCACACCATCGCCAGCCCAACCCTAGCCTGATTGTTTTCAAGAGCACTACAAGGGAAAGGGAGCATCTTCGGCAAGAATGGCCTCATTTTAGCCCTTCTGGGGAAGATGCAACTGAGTGCAACATGGATCCACAACTTTTGTACTCTCTCTCTCTATCAGAACTTTTCAAACTGGTGCTCGCATGTCTTTAATCACCACCAATATACTTCTGGTCTGTTCCAGCTATCGGGTCTTTTCTGATGAAGAACCCAAAGAACATATCAGACTACGTATATGCCACCGAGTTGGCCCTAAGTACTAATATACATACCCAGACGAAGCTTTGAGAGCGCCAACTGGTGGATCTGGCCAAGGCCCTTATCTGCCCCAGCCCATATTTACAAAAAAGGAGTTACCATGGCTCGTGGTCCAGGGTTGTTACATCCGCGGTGGGTCTTGCGCCACATGGAAAGTGATCGACACGTTCCAGAACCACATACTGGCAGCTGGTTGGCCAGGCAAGCCGGGAACCGGCTCCTGGTACCTTGAGTCATGGCATTCACGGCTTTTCCGCATCAGGCAAGATCCCTTGTCGAACCAATCAAGATTGCTGGAGACAGGGCACAGTGCTGAGATACGTGAGAGATAGAGTAGAGAGTTGAATCCAGTACAATAGTCTGGCCACTGATCACAATGGAATTTTTCACTGAGGTCATTCATACTCTGGCTATTATCTCCACGATGACCGGTCGTAGCCGCCCCTCCTGGACACCACCTATCTCCATTCCACGAGCTTTAGGCGACTCGAGGACATGCCTTCGTTCGATCGTCTAGTCTGGTAGAAGTAGCATGCAGGCCAAACATCTCTCTACGTCAAGACTATTGACGTGTACTCTGCGATGGATTGCGAAAGAACCATGTGGCGGTTCTCAATGCTTCACTTTTTCGGCGTGGCACTGCTTCTTCTCGAATCTTAACCCCCTGGTCATGCGTGCGCATCCTCCTTGACTCTGCCATTGGGCTGCCTCAGCTGGGTGTATGCAACAGTCTGTCACGTAAGAGTCTTGTCCCTGTGGTCCCTTTGGTCGAATGAGAGAGACTTTGCGGATTGTCAAATAGAGACTTCGGGGATCGCCTGATCGGATGATAGGAACAGCGCATATTGCATCAGGGCTGAATTTTTGTTCGGCGGAGAAAGCGATGATGTTCGGCGGCAAAAGCGATCGGATGCTTTCAGCTTGCGAGGTCACGGAGGTACTGTAGACTGTACATAATCGGCCTTGATGCAGAGGTGCCGCAAAAGTAGGAGGGGGCAGCAGGCGTGCCGTCGGCGTGTGCAAACCCTCCCCTCTGCCCGCCTCATTCTCGCACAAGATGGAAATCTCCTACACGGTTGAGAACCAACGATCAATATCACAAGGCCCATCCGAGCAAAAGCTGCTTTGCTCATGACGGACATCTTTTCTACACCGTTGAACTTAGTGCGCCTTCCTCAACATGCACATCGCATACTCGGGTGTAACCACTGTAGGTCATGACACAATGCGCTGAGCCTTTTTTCAACACTTCGCAGCAGCCCATCAGGCTCAACTGGATGCATTGCGATTTAATTCCCGTAGCGGTGAAATCCATG
>JACWFT010000188.1:38897-49395 GCA_019775415.1 Penicillium sp. VS I D KN
GACGTGCGTCTTTTGGCCAGATATTCCCGAAATAATTTTCCCACGCCTGTTGAAATACTTCAAGACCCCTCTCACGCCTGTTTAAACACTTTATCGCCTCTCAAAAACCAGTGACCATCCCTATTAATCTTCGCAGACGGTCTCTATGACGGAACGTAGCCGAAGTGAGATAAAACGCGCCAGATTTCCAGCCCAAAAAAAATCAGGACTTCCCTCCTCACACTCCCGTGTGTCACGTTCTCTATCTCTTGTCTGCAGGCTTGAGGGTGTCCATGGCCATGGGTCCGCAGTACAAGCTCTGCGTTACCAAACATGCTTCGCAGGATAGGTCTGCGTTATCAACAATCCTCGCAGGGGGGCGCTGCGTTACCAAGTGAACTCCGCAGGGGGACGCTGTGATGACAATTGAGACCCGCAGGAGACCGCTGCGTTAACAAGTTCTCTGCAGGAGACCGCTGCATCACCAAGTTCTCCGCAGGGGACAGCTGCGATATCAAGGGACTCCGCAGTACGATTCTCTGCGAAACCAAGTGCTCCGCAGGGGACAGCTGCGAAACCAAGGGACTCCGCAGGGGACAGCTGCGAAACTAAGGAACTCTAGCAAAGTGCAGGCACCTCTACGTGGTGCTAGGGACCAGTATTCAACTCTCGCTCTGCAGTTGAAGAAGCCAAGACCTGCGCCAACATCGATAGTTCACTTGTGTAGGCTCGGGCCACGGGCGAAGAGACTGGCAGTAGGGCCATGAGAGCGCATTCCAGGGCCTATTTTCGCTCCAAAATAGCGTTGTAAAGAGAACGAATAAACCCAGAGTTTTGCTGTTACCGAATTCGCCGTGCATAGTAGAGTCATGTCCAGAACCCGATCTCCCAAGATGTATACACACGTAGAGCATGTATACACACACGTTCAGGCTGGTCGGCTCAGTCAAAGACCATCACACGGCAAGAACGCATTATTCACGTCTGTCTCACGGGTCAGGGAACCCACGATGAGTGTTGAGGTTGGCGTTGGCGGTGATGGGTAGATGCGGTGATCCATAGTCCATGGTGGCAACCAGTCTGTTATGGTGATAGTTGACTGAGCATCGTGAGCCGTTAAATGAGCGTGCTTAACAGTTGACCCAGTGATGATGAACATTGGAGCCTGCTTTGATAAACAATGGATCATGTTTTATAAACAGTTGAATAGGCGGGCGTAAACAGTTGAGCCTGTTTTCATCAACAGTTGACTGAGCGTCCATGATCAGTTGAATGATCATTCATAAACAGTTGAGCCTGTTCTGGTAAGCAGTTGATCCTGCTCTGATAAACCGTTGAGCCTGGCCTGGCAAACAGTTGAATCTGTTTACATCAACAGTTGAGTCTTTAAACAGTCGACCGGCATTCTTGAACAGTTGATCGGCTTTCTAAACAGTTGAGCCTGTACTGGTAAACAGTTGAATGAGTGTTGGTAAACAATTGAGCCTGTTCGAAAAACGGTGAATAGCTTGGAACGGTGACCAGCCCAGAAGCCCAGAAAACGGTGACCAGCCCAGAAAAGTAACCAGCACTGAAAACAATTTGTCGATGGTGACAGTGTCAACGCGTCGACGAGCAGACTGTCAATGCTGAGTCTGGACGCGTTGACAAACGGTGTCGCTCAGGCGGTGTGTCACCCCTCACGCACACTTCGTCCGACTCGAGAAAAGACCCAACCCACATCACTATACTTTTATCAGGCCAACAGCCGTTGTCAAGTCCTTCTGGACAGAAATAGAGTGGTATCATAGGGCTGGAATTATGTAACAAGAAGGAAGCTTGATCATGTCATTGACTTGAGAGGCCCTACACCAAGAATCCAGTTGGCTAGAGCTTCCTGGCACTGTATACGGTAAATATATATTGTAGCCGCACCTCTCTCGATAAATGAACAACATTTCCTTTTTAACTACAGTACAGACACCATGACATCAAAATCGCAAGCGTGACTTGTATATCTCTAGTGGCCTCACAGAGATATGACCAATGAAGCCTACACCCGTCGGTTTAAAGTATGACAGCGATGCATCATGAAAGAAATGGGACTTGTTCAGTTCGAAGTCAATCACGTATGATACAAATACATATGAAACTAATGCTCAGCAATTCCAGGGCCACAAATGTAGGTTCCATATGAAATTGAATACAGCGGTGAGCTTTAAATTCGACAAAACGACACTATGCACGTACAGTGTGTATATACATTTTATAAGCTGCCCTGCCCCACACCCGGACGAGGCTTCCGTAGTACGACCATCGAACAGCATGGTATATTGCATTTGTTTACCGATAGCAGTCATCAGTCTACAAGGATACATCATCGAGCTCCTATTAGGGAACTACGTAGGCGTAAGCAGCGTGCATAATGAGCCTTGCAACACCGGCCTAGGGTCTGCCCAGCATGATAACTAGATGGAGCACCCGAAAATACTACGAAGGAACCTCTGAGTCGCTCGCTCTTCATCAGTCAACAGCTCACGCGGCACATAAGATGTGCCTAACAAGGCAAGTCAAGGCCTTGTGGTGATCGTGCGTTGCGAGACAACAGCGACGCACAGCTATGTGTCTGATGAGACATGACTGTGCGATCGCTGAGATGTGTGTTTGATGAGGGGGCCAACAAGCGTGGTGTCACGACACATCACCAGCGACTGACGATGGAATGTTTTACGTCAAAGCCAGCAGAGCTTGCTATGTTTGGAAAAGGAGCAAACAAGCGCGCTGAAATGCGCCTGAAACGAGCAAAGATGAATCCGCGCAGCCTGCAGCGATGTACGCGACGGAGCAGATGTCACAGGGACTCGACAGCACGATGCAACGTAGGCAGACACCGAGCTTGCGTCTCGCACCACACCATCCTGGCGCAACTCTCACTCTTGTACGTGGATGACAAGCAATTGAGCTAGATGTCCAGCACCAATACGCAAGGCCCCGTCTTTGTTCTGCCACGGCAGTTCGACGGGTAGCCTTACACGGTCATGGCTTCCTCTTCGTAGATCCCCACACCCATCAGAGTGAATTCCTGGATGAAACTGATATCACCGGGTAGGAAATTTTCTGAATTTTTCGATTCGACAATCAAATGGGCATGCATTTTCGGAAGCTCAAATCGACTTCTCTTCAGCAGCATCGGGGCCGGAGCCACACGTCACGTGATCGGATGACAGGGGGTGTTTGGAAACCATGGTGGCATCTGGGCCAGCAACTGACACGAGTCGAAAAAGATCCATTCCATTTGAACAACAAGCACGTACTTGAGTCGATACTGCGAGAGACGGCGCATCCTTTTCGGTCAGCGGACCAAAAACGGTCAAACCGTCCTTCTAGAGGACACAGGGATGCAGAACGGCTGATATGATCAAGAAGGAAGGCTTTCTGAGGCGCACAAAATTAGGAACCGCATGGCAAATAGTCGCCCGAATTAATACACTGGCAGTGGCGCTTCATGAATGGTTCTGTCAAGCGGGCCAGAAATGCCAAGCTTGCAGACTGCACTGCATGGCTGGGCAGATGTGGCTTCATGCCAGCCACATTTGGACACAATCGTCCACTGACAGAGCATCAAGTACCAGCGAGCGCACTCTTGAAAGCGTCACTTTGTAGTCAAATCCAACCGACCCGTGAAAGGGCTAGTCCATCAAGATTCCCATTGCCTGAGATGATTCACTGTGCTGAGGCTCTATTGAAGTTTCAGCTTTCGCCTTGTCTCGATCGCAGACTGTTCAAACACGAGAACGGCGTCCGCTAGCATGCCACCGCAAATGTCGAGTGAATCAGGCTGGAATGCACATTCGCTCGACTACTGCAGTGTCCGTGGAGATCGGTGGAAGTCGGGTGCGTGGCAGGTAGTCAGGGTTAGCAAGAAAACTGAACATATGCAGGCTGAGCTCCGTGTTACGCAAGGATGCAAAGCGGTGTCGGCACTCGCACACACAGCGTCGCATCTCCAAAGCGAGAAAGGGTTGGTATTGGCGTGCCCGTCCACCGGTGCGTGGCGAGGGAAGCTGCTATTGACGGCAAAGGCGGTGAGGTCGTCCCAGACGCGGGGGCCGCATTGTTTACGCGACGTTCCGCGGAGTTGGTCCGCACATGACACTGGCCTCTTTGCAATAAGTCAGTCGATACCAAATCGGGAAGATCTCCTCACAGCTCTTCATACTCGACTTTGCTTGATACTCGGCTCGTTCTGGTGGCTTCCGGCTGAAATTATAGGCCACGCATGGTGGTGGCCCTGCCGGTCTCAAGTTTGAGTCAACCAATGCTCGCTCTAGTCAATTCTTAAAGATCGCTTCGGAGTCCATTCCCACAAATCAATGCTCACAAGCCAACGCCCACAAGCCAACGCCCACAAGCCAACTCCCACAAGCCAACGCCCACAAGACCTACTCCAGCCATGGCACTGATTTGAGCCAGACAACCGTGGCGGCCAAGCCCTTCATGAGCATGTTGCCCAGAATACCCTTTAGTTTAGGGATCCGGCAACGTGTACTTCGAAATGAACCGCATGTCCGCAATATGGCAGTCAGACGCCTACGGCATCTTTGATGTGCTTCGGGTTTTGCACAGAGGACCATTCTATCGGGCACACGTCAGCAAAAAGATCAGAAAAGGGATCCTTGATTCACGTTTTTCCGATGGCCGAACAGCTTTTTGACGGGCGATTGGAGGATGGGCGACGGGTGCAGAACACAAATTGAAGGGACGCATCTTGGCACTGCCCAATCATCTAGTGACCCTTTGGAAAGACTGGCAAAAGAGCCAATGCTCAATATTAGGGCTCAAAGGCAGACGATGTTTGTGATGATCCTCGCGCCAGATCCCCGCCTCATTCTACACGATGAGGTACCAAGGGCTCCTGGAGTGCATGGGAGCTAATAATTTGGTCGCCCTTAATCATCCAGTCTCCCATGTGTCATGTGAGGGTGGTCTTATACTTGGCATCTCGACTGAAAGTACCAAATTGTCGGGATTGGCGAGGGACACTCGGTTTCGGATCTCGACGTTGAGGCGCCAGGTGAATCGCCATCCCTCCGCAGTCGAGGCACGCCCGATGTACAAGCCAATCAATGTTAAATTCCACCCTAAAAGCTTCGTCTTGCCAAAGGGGCATGCTGAAGAAGAGGGACGGTTGGTTACGTGGGAGTCATTCGACTCCAAGATTTGAGAGTATCTGCTATCAAGATGATGTAAATCCATTTAGTATGCCAGCGCACTCTTCCCTTTGTTTACAACCTCTTGATGTGGGTTGTTTTGCGATGTTAAAGCACGCATATGGGAGGAAGGTTGAATGCGGATCGGAATTAATCATATCGACACATTTGACCTTGCTCATTATCTTTCCGAGCGCTCCTATCGGAACCTTTAGATCGAAAAAGATCAAAATTGCTTCGTACCAGCTGGCCTAGTCCCGTACGATCCAAATCGTGCGATCCCAAAGCTGAATGTTTGACTTTATTCACCTACACTACCACCGTCTCGAGGCAATCAAAGCAGCGCGTGAGAACCAAAAAAGCAAGCAAACTATAAGCAGCTTCTAAGCAAACTTCTTATATCAAAAAGCTCCTAAATCAGCTCTCTAAAGCCCCGCCAAATCCACTCAATACCAATATATATCAAGTGCTCAAAGCGTGCTAAATAGCGATGCAATCGACCGCGATGCTTGTGCAAAAAACGATGTTTTATGTGTTGAAAAAGCAAAATTCAAGCAAAATTGAGCAAGGTCTACTGTAAACAAGAGATAGCTCATCCAGAAGGTGTTTCTGTGGCAGAGCTTGAAGAGTTAGCCAAGAACCCACAAATTCAACATCAAAGTGAGCCAACCGATCAAATCAAGCTCAAGATTCGCGATGTTGAGCTCCATCTAAGGTGCTCGAATGCAATATTCAGGGGCATAAAAGAATGCATTGTCCCAAACAGATTATTTATATTACGTGAATATTATACTGTTTTGATTCAATGATTGACTGATTGATTAATTGAATCTATTTATAGTCCGTTGGAGCAGCCGATGTATTATTGAGGTGCTATGCAGACTTCGGACCTTGCGTGCCACGCATTAGCCCTAAACTTAAATACCGGCGGTACCGTACCGTCTTTGTGTGCGGACCGTAGAAACCACAATTCCGTCTCACTACCACAGCCGGGCCGCTGTCCTCCCGCATATTGGCCACGTGATCCCGGCAACATAGGAAAAGTCACAAAAACTCCCAGGAAGTTCTACCATACTTGGTATAGAGACGGCTGAAGGGAGGTAGGTACACGTATGAGAATCGTGTTCCGTGGTACCCCTGCGGTATTTCGAAGTTTTTCCTCCCCAGCCGTGGTCGCCTTTATTCGTCCCACCCAGTGGATTGAATGAGGGTTTGATGGTCGCTGGATTCGAATCAACAGCACCTTGCTATAGACACTGGGTAGGACCCAACTACCAGATATCGAGTCTTCAGAGCTTAGCCAGGCGGTACCACTACACCACCAGACCACGTTGGTTGAATTATACTGGTTTTAGTTGGCCGCGTTCTGGTTGGGGTGTTCCGGCCGACCGTGTCTTGTGAAACACGTTAGTTAACTCGTCAAGTTACGTCATATATGTCCTTGTCATCAATCACGCAGGTCACATCGACACTGCCCAGAGCAACTCGCATCAATCCAAAACTTCTCATCTACTATATACTCTTTTTGATCTTGTAGAGTATTCTATTTGAGATAAGTGTGAGGCTATCATATCTTGCTTGCTGCGCTCCACCCAACCCACTCGCTCCGACGCCCACCGTTTGAAGATGCCATAACGTGCGCCTCTTCCAAGCTCTATTGTTGAAGCTAGGTTCACATACCTGCGCAGAGTCAATACCTATAGCCATACATCACCTTCCGCCGCAGCTCATCGCACGCCTTCAACCGCACATTCACCTCAACACATACCGACATGGCCAGTGATAATTTACCTGAGCTTAAGACGTACGTTTGGTTGCCTTTCTCCGATACGTAATAATCATGTCTAACCTTGACTCCTCCAGTGAAGAGGAGTACGCGCAGAAAATCAGGCATTCAAACGGGCCTGTTGTCATAACCTTCCTTCCCTTGTTGGACGCGAAAGGCAAGGCAATTGCCTCGAAGATCGTGGAGCTAAGCAACGAGTTCACGGCCGTCCAGTTTTAACAGGTCGACGTTGAAAAGAGCGTCATGCTTTACAAAGCGTATCTCAACAAAGATTTGCCTGTCATCGTCTTCTTCAGAACCGGCGCAGAGTTCTCGGCTCTAGACGAAGATGCTTCTTCTTCGAGTAATCGTCAAGGCTTTCATGGCCTCCAAGCGTTAATTCAAATGAGCTGAATCAGGGTCTTAAGAGTAGAATGTCGAAACCAGTATCCCCTATGACATACGCAGTGTTTCTCGCCTCGTATCAAAGACCACGATATATCAAATATAGGAACGGCCCTAATCAGTTTTTCTAATATTGACTTTTAGTAACAGGACAATTTCATTACGTACATTGTATATTACATGAATCATAATACACCTCTACTTCCGTGCCCCTTATGTTCTATTTCCTTGGAGGCCATTTTTTGGCGACGCTATGTTCAAATATTGCTAGGAATTATGCTCAGTAAACCGCGGAGTTTATTCCCCATCAAAAGTACAATTGTTTCGTGATATATGGCAAAGCCAGTCAGTCGCCAAGCACTTCCCTAAATAGCTGATGCAGCGGAGTGCAGCGAACGAACGATCACAACATCCGCAGGAATTGAGGCTGGTAAGAAAATTCAGGCCCTTGCAAACCATGACATCAGAAATGAACCATCACCTCGTCAATGCTAGGCGCTTGTCTACTTGAGAATCACGGTCAACGATAACGGTATTTGAGCTCAAGTGCGATTTTTAATTAGCCACGCCATGTGACCTTTACGTTTGTAGTTGTAAGATGCGACCCCATATTAATGCTTCGTCGATACAGAAGGAAGCGTGGTCTGTAGGCCAGCAATCGGCAACGGACAAGGAAAAGGCGAGGGCGGCAGGACATACCCGATCACCCCAGGAAGCGAACGCGACCTCCCATGGCCATTCTGGGATTGTTGCTCTCATTCATCTATCTGCAGTATAAGGCCTTGTCGGCAATATCTGATTGTATCCCGAGCCGTCTTCAAGTTTCCAGACAGACATCTCATGAAGTGCCTGTTGATGATCATGGGCAGATAGGTGTTTGCAGGTAGGAATGCAACGATGGTCACAGATAAAATTCCGGGGCTGACAAGGCTTATTACATTACAGAATGGTAGCATGGACACAAATGTGGTATTTTATTTGCAAGCAACTGGCAATGCAATGTATAACCTCGCTGAAAATTTTGATGATTTACAATGGACAACGGGAATTTCACCACGGCTCACTAAATATCAACGTTGATGGCGACATTGAAAGTCTGTTGATCAAAAAACATGGGAAACCCATGCAAGCCCCCAATTTTTCCTGCGCTTCACCTCAAGCTAGTCGCTACTCTGGATCTTTATTGGAGCCCGCCGACGAAGGTCCATCCGCGGCTCACGTTCAGGACTGGAACGAGCCCAGCACGAAGGTCATTCAGCACACATTTGCGGGCCCATGCCTTTACAAATTGTTCATTACACCGCTGCGCGAGAAGGTCATTCTCGACTTCTAGCCACTCGTTTGACTCTCGAAGTTGCTGCTGTTCTTCGTCCAGATATATGTTCTTGACGGAATTGCCGACATAGCAGTCCTACCAACTGAAGTACAGGTTGGCAACATTGAGGGACGACATGGCGAGGCATGTATGGTTGCGCGAAATCTGTATGCGCTGCATTGTAAGGAGGCCGGGCGTATTGACGGGTTAGGGTGGTTAGGGTGGCTGTTGTTTGTTCATGTTTGATTTTCTCAATAAAACGCCATTCGCTTCCCCCTAAGCATTGGAGATGGAGAAGTCCTGGGCCTGAATGTTACTCCACGTCGCATGGTCTCTAGATCCGAAGTCAAGGTTGTCTTAGACCTGGACCATGGATCAGTCAGTAAAAAGATCTGATAAGCATGTCTTCGCACTACGATAGTATCCACCACGGCCTCCGCTTTTTGGCCATTACAATACGTCTAGGTAATGTAAACAAATTCGTATACTTCGATTCTAAATGACAATAGTAAGTATAAAATGCATACTGAAAGAGTATACTGTAGATTTTTTGCGACAGTCCGCGCAGCACAGGCCATTGAAGACGTTAGCAAGTTACTTAGCTCACAGGCTGCTTGTGCTGGATAGGCGAACCCTTGGACTTAGCTTACTAAGTCTCCACCGGCCGAGGCTCGGGGCCGAGGATGCGGAGCGTACTTTTATCTCTATTGACAGTCGTCACATTCTTCATATTCTCTTTGCGGGGACATGTGTATGGGCAGTCATGATGAAGAAGTAAACACAGTCCGTGGCCACCAGCTGCACCTCTGCTATAGCACGGGCAGGTTTCACGCTATGGCGTTTTCACTAGGAGCATTTCAAGATCTAAATTGCATAAACGGCCATTCTCGGTGGGATTGATGGAAAATCGCACCTTGCTGACTTAATCTGAGTCTTGGAGCTTTAAATATACGGGATCCCCAAGGAACAGGAGAATTTTCCGGTTGTGGCCCCGCGTTAACTTTTCTCATAAGGAGCCGCCCGCTCGGAACTCCAAGCCACAGCTCCATTTTCTAGCCACACCAGGCAATTTCCCACTGTTTACTTAGTAACAATCCGACTTGGCCTAGCGCGTTAGAAATATCCAAGAAATAAGTTGATTGATTCATGTATTGAAGATTTGGCGACTTCAGCCTTCTGAGTTGAGTTTCTATGCCTCGGTTCGATGCTCGTTAATAGCCGAAGAACCCGCAGCCCAGACGGATCTTCGCTTGAATACAAAATGCTCTCGCCACTTCACAAATCAAGGCCAACCAAAAGGATTATATCACAAACTGATGTCACAGACGATTTACAATGCTCTGCAATAGCAGACATTTGAATCATAATTGGTCATATGGTATGGCTTAGCAATACTGAAGAGATTCTGCCAGACAAAAAGTTGTGCCGGATGGCGGAAGCCAAGAGGTGGAGGGTCGTGCCTAATGAAAACTGTGCCGAAATTGGGTGTATGTCTTCAGAGGATTAATTCACGCTGAGAAGATCCTTTCTCCCCTTCAGGGTCTTTGTGACAGTTTAGGAAGGCGGTCACAGATATCGCGACTTATCCCCACTAATTCCCGGGAAATCCCAACTTCTGGACATTTTAAAATATACGCGTCTAGCGTTCGCTTTAATACCTATAGCCACCGCCTAAATTGAGCTCAAGCAAGAGCCAGCAGATCACCTCACAGTAAGTCATCAGTATAGCCTGGTAACGGTGCCCCGATCTTTGCGCGAAAGAAAAGCTGAAGTGTTGCTTTCAAAGAGCGAAATGAATTTTGATTTTGACCGCACTGCGTCTGCGCAACAATTAGCGGACATCAT
>JACWFT010000189.1:0-36122 GCA_019775415.1 Penicillium sp. VS I D KN
TATCTATTTAGAGCAGTTTCTCAAAGTTTGGTATAGTCAGTAAAGGCATGCTGAGTAATCCCACCTAGCAAAGAATGCAAGAGATTGAAAGTTACATTTGAGATGACTTTACCAATTGGCATATCGTTGGCTCACTCCGTTGGTACATTCCTTGCCTCTCTTGGCCTTGGTCACCAGGGAGGTATATTTACTTTTGCACAGGAACGGTTCATATATGGGCAACATAATTTGCCCAATTCCTAATGTGTAGGCTGACAAATATGTTCTGGGTTACGGTGGCGCCAATAAGCAGATTTAAAATCTGACCACGGTAGGGTCTGTTTTTCCCGCGACTTTGTTGACAGCCCATTGGCATTTTGATTGACGAAAAGCGTTGGTCTGGGCGTGCGATCAAGCTTTAAAGCGCTGAGATTCAGGCCTTTAGGATTGCGCTGTATAAACTCTGTATACGGGAGATAACCTGGCCAGCTATTAATGATCATTAAATGCTAGTGTGATCGTGGTAATTGTTAGTCTATGTACGTCGCAAGAATATGACCTAGTATAACCCTCATACTTTTCAGCTCATTGGTGCTGAATACTCATAGAGATACGTATTGGAACCCTGCACTACTTTCCCCTTCTTGAAAAGAAAAACATTGCTGAATCTACGGTGACCAAACATGAAAACTTAGAGTATAAATATAATATGATTGATGAGCAAATACCCCCAAGATCTCTCGATCATGGCCACAAACTCAAGCTTTACTAAATGTGCCTGAAACCATTCGCTGTCTCGACACTCTTTGAATGCTTGTTAGCATTATGGTGGTGGAGGTAAAAGGTTTTGCCGACCAGTGTTGACTGACTTGTCTTTCGTATCCTTTGCGCGAAACTAACCCTATCCGCTGAGCAACCTACACCAAATGATCTCCGTTGGGAAGTCTTCTCCCTAGCGAGCCTTCGTTTGCTTCCGCGCCATGAACGTTTCGTCTATCCCCCGTCATCCGCATGATCTTTTCAACGGCAATGGATACCCATGATACGGATGGCCCTACTGTATCGTGGTCTGAATTGATTATTAACAACTGATTCTTGCAGACCGCGACAATATTTGATGACTTGCTAGATGATATAGTTCAAGAAGAATAATTGCCGGTTTTGAGAGGCTGATAAGCGAGGTGGAAGTTGTTTTATGTCATAATAAAGGGCTCAATACGGGCACAGATCGATAAAGTTTGGCGCCGAATTGAAATAGGTTGACCAATTGCGTTCACTCATGACCAAAAGAGGTGGATATACAGTGGCGTTGCATGAGTTGAAAACTCCCGCCCCACAGGCTTAGTTATGTAACATTCTGTCACCATTTTCTTCCATCAAACCATTGTATATCATAATTATAGTTGCGAATTCAGCCGGAGGTATAATTGGTAACATCAAAGTATGTAAAATAACAGAACTTGCGTATTATAGTCCGGGTATTAATGAGCCTGCGGAGAGCGGTCAGCTGAATATGGTAGGCGGTATAGAAAGGCGGTCGAGGGGGTTATACATTCATGCAACATCACTGTTACTATTCTACAAATTTTAGTATAATTCCGGTCACGGTATGAATCATGTATTGGATTTACGGGGTATTAGAGAACGGTCATGTAGCTTGTCTTTGATGTGTGTTGTCGTTGATTATCATACTGGATGCATGCCAGTAATATCCAACACTTTTCTCCCATACACAAATCGATACAAAGAATGGCCAACAGCACCCAAGGGAATGCCGAAGATCTACATCAAAGAGCTGCTCGGGATGGTACCCATTCAATAGAACCACAACATACCAACGCCGATTAACAGTCCGGTAATTCTCTAACGTGCATCTTCACACAAAGATGATACCAGTAACCACGAGCATTATCTAGACGAGGATGAGAACGAAGCGTGTTTGAAAATAGCCTGCGTCATGCAAAGCCTCAACTGCACACAAGCAATGCGAGGGCCCAGATAAGGACGATCTGTCAGTCGAGGCTCAGTGAATCTTCGTCATCATTGAATGCTTTAGGTTGGGAATTTACCTGACAAGATTAGGGATTCCCGTATCCGAGCTTGTCTCTGCTCAGTGAATAGATCTGAGATACAATTTTGAGGCGGATTGGATCTATCCAGAAATCCAAGGTTTGATGACTCCGATACCAAATTGACTTCTGGTGAATGAAATTTCGTAGTCTTCTCTATGCTGCTTGAACTCGATTCATTTCCAAATGCGAGGTGAAAATAACTCAACAATCGACCTGATATATGTTCCACCTGAGCGGCCACCTCTCTCACGAATGGTTGGAATCGTTCGAAGGCTACAGCATGATGTCTAATCATCATTGTGACCGTGAACCAGCACGTAGAAGCTCCTTCCTATTGTAGACGAGATTCAGCGCAACAAGGGAGACCGTGACTGTGCCACTCTCATTCCCGTGACTAAGTGGAACCAGCTTTTGCATTATCCGTGCATTCTATGTATTTCATTTGCATTTTATTTGCCTTTGCCAGCCAGGATGGTCTAGAAAGAGTCCCTTCTACCTGCTAATTCAAACATAGCTCAATTTGTCTTTTTATTTTCCGCTCGAAGGGTTTTAAAATGAGTTGCATTACAGCATTACACGAATAAATTACAACCTGAGGGGGAACCCAGACTCAAATCGAACAGAAAATTGTTCAGTCCCATAAATACTCTCACTTGGTAGATGGGTTCGGCATTCCAGAGGTATCAGGCCATTTGCGGAAAAGGTCCGCGAGATGATCGATCGGCGCCGTCAGGAGCCCCACCACTGTCTCAAATGGGGGTTTGTCTGGTGCACTAGGGTGAGAACGCGAAGGGACAAACATCTTTGTACGGCCAAAGCTCTTAGCGTAGCTCTCGCTATCCTCTTGAGATAAGGCTGCTTCCAGCTTTGGCAAGTCGTCAGCTTCTTCCTCTTTGATATGCTCGTCCAAGTCCTCCATCAAGTCCTTGATAGTAGGGATGAACTGTGCATCTGAAGGCGCCATGTTCTGAAAGGCCTTCAATTGCTTTTTGACCTAAAGGCATGTGAATTTGTTGACTGTATACGGATGACAGATCAGATCAATTACCTTCAAATGCTCCTTGCGGTCCTTATTGGCCATATTAACGCCATCAGAGAGCAGTTTTTCGAAAACAGGATAAACAACGAGTTCCTCTCCAATGGAGTGTCGAGCTAGCTCCCAAGTGAACAAATTCTGGAAGCGCGTCTGCTCATCCCTGTCCGAGGAATTGACAATCTTTTCATAATACGATTTGATCTCCCGATGATCTTTTTTGATCGCGTCGCTGATGCCGGGCGCCATAGCGACAGGTGAGGTGGTAATTCCACGTCTCTCAACAATAGGTGATAGGAACTTTCTAAAATGCGCGGTTCTTGGTGAACGAAACATATTGAAAAAGAATATCCCTATCATAATCTTATCAGTTTGAAAGGGGGCTATTTATGTGTAATTCGGTCATAACAGTAGGTGAATGCATCACTAGCTCTTAATGGCCTCTTGGGCTCACAGTCATTCTGACGTAAAGATGCCTTCAAGTGAGCAACAATGCGAGAAGACGCTTGAACCTGCAAGCAAACACCCTCAAAGTCCAAATGAAGCTTGATGCACCAATCAGAAGAGCGGTGATGGTAAGCATCATAATGACGGAGTTTTGCTTGCGACAGGACTTTGTTACGCCCACACTTTCAGATACAACAAATCAGATAGACCACAAGATTGCGATATGCCACCTGCCAAAGTGAAGCAGTCGTGGTGCAGACCCGAAGCGTTTTGGAGATTGGTTCATGGGTGCCGTCCCGCTTCTTACTCAGCAAAACAACCTGAGATTAACCACGAGTTATTTGTCTGAAGAATGAAGTGTTCAGAACCTGTTGGATGTTCATGTCCCCTTGGAGTAATAATCAGTTTAACAAGTAGCCACTACGTATTTAGTTAACTCAACTTTGAGACGCAGGCTCTTGCATGCTCGAAGTCATCGGTCCAAGCGGCGATTGTAACTCACTTGACGAGATCAAATAGTCTACGATATGCTGCCTGAGTCCTAGATCGAGTCGCGACAGTTGCGATGATTCTACCAGGAAGGTAACCGAGTTATTGTAAGCTTTCATGCATTTTAAGATCCCCGATCGGCTCCTTCTAGAAGTCAGCCGTCACAACTGTATGAGTAGCCTCCAATCAGTACTACGGAGGTAGGTACATGTATATTCCGGACAGTCTCTCTAATATGCTGTGATGCGTATCCACTACTACTATCAAGCAGATGGCCATTGCTCCTCCTCGTCATGTATTGTACCGAGTTCAAGGGGTCTATCATGTCTGCTGCCAGTTGAACACGATCAAAGTCCGATAAAATATAACAAGCGTGCTGAATTGTAATCTGATATAGTGGTTACCAGCACCAGGTGAAATCTCGTGAGGGGAATCCTCGCAAGGTAGGCTGCAGTCAGCTATATCGATCAACCTTCAGATCACAGCGCTTTAAAGCACCAAAAGTCGTCAAATCTATTCACTGGAAGCGAGCCGACAGTAAACGTCTTCCAGATCATGTATAGTCATCATCCACAAAACAATATTGGTTCCGCCACGTTGTGGTAGTTCCGGAATGTAGTTCACGTCAAGCTATGCAGATTGCCTAATGCGGCATAGAGCTATCGATGAGGTAAGAATGACAAGCTAAATGACGAGCAGAATGCTCGCCCATTGACGTCTCGACCCGACCCTATTATTCATTCGATGAGAATTTGCGAAGATATCAAGTCGTCTATTCACTTGAGGTCAAGTAAAATATTCCTGCTTCCTTGGTTTTACGGTTCTTTTCTGGGTTTCTTCAGGAAGGAAGTGTAGGGTTGGTGATTTTTTCGAAGCAACCTAAAAGCCGTAGTATCCCCACGCGTTATCAGTAATAGCAAACGTACTTACATCTTGGATTTATAATCAATCCGAATAATCATGGCCGCTCACCCAATTCAAGCCCTAGGGGAGGCGGTTGCCTCTGCTAGGATCGAACCCAGGGCTTACCAGCTTACATCACTGTTCCAAGGAGCAAACGATGGCCCCGCAAAAACAGCCGCAAAGATCACTGGTGTGCAAGGCCCCGGAAAAAGAGAGGATGATAGCACCTACTTCACAAGTAACGAGGGCATACCCTTCCCGGATCTAGCTCACAGCAAGACCGTCGGAGGCATTCCTGTGGCTTCTGATATCCACCTATTCCAAAAGCAGCAACCCTTCAATTGATCGAAGGATCTGGAGAGAATGGTTCATCCTTGTAGGCCCAATTTTCGTATCTCCATAACGCAGTTTGTGTCTGACCTTTAAAAGGTGGCAGTGGGGCCTTCGGACATTTTGAGACAACCAAAGATATTACGGCGTATTGCAAGGTGGGTTTACCCAAAAGGCATCCCCCAAAGCTTCGACTGAAGTACAAAAGGCCGTATAAAAGGCCGACTTCTTGAAAAGCGTTGGCCTCGAAACCCCAGTGTCCAGTAGATTTTCAACACTGTCACCCTGGGTCGCGAGTTTCCAGATCTGGCTCGAAACCCTCGTGGCTTTGCCATTGAATTTTACACGGCGGAGGGAAACTACCATATTGTCGGTTTAAACTTTGTACGTATTTCCACACATTCCTATTCATGCTACTGATGATTTCAAGCCTGTCTTCTTCTGCCGTGATCGCATTCAGGGCCCGGATGTGATCCGCTCCCAATACCGGAACCCACAGGATTTTTTACTATACCATAACTCGCTGTTTTATCTCCTTGCTAACACACCGGAAGGGTAAGAACAAGTTCTCAAGAAGAAAGCAAATTTAAGCGAAGTGCCTAATATTCGCATAGTAACCACGCAGGAATGATGTTTTCCAGTGATCACGGTACACCACAAGGATGGAGACATAACCACGGATACGGATGTCATACTTCCAAATAGTGTGGTTATCTATAGGTTTATTTTCAGGTGCATTTTCCATTTACAGGACTGCTAACCCGGTCCATCACGGGGTCGACAAAGACGGCGTATTTGTCTATATCCTATATCAAGTATCATTTCCTCGCTAATCACGATCAAAAACAATTTACTGCCGACGAAGCCATGAGACTTAGTGGCGAAGGCCCTGATTATTCCAAGCGTGACCTTTGGCGGGCCATCGAAAACGGCGAAGAGATTACCTGGACTGCGCATGTTCAGATCATGTAGCCGGGCGAAGCTGATCCAGATAATCTGAGATTTGACGAATTTGATGTCACCAAAGTTTGGCCCAAGAGCTAGTCCACGGTAAGCATTCTTATCTACTAATGCAGACACTTCGCCTAACAAGATCATCGTTAAGTTGCACGAATTCGGCAAGCTGGTTTTGAATCGCAACCCGGAAAATGTCCATGGAGATGTTGAGCAGGCTGCGTTTTCTCCGGGTAGCATGGCCCTAGGAATCGAAGACAGTCCAGATCCTCTTCCTCAATTTCGCACTTTCTTCTATCGTGATGCCCAACTTCATCGAATCGGAGTCAACTGGCATCGAATTTCAGGTAAGGTTCCATTTTCTTTGTAAAGCCATATTACTGCCATATTACTAAAATTCCCCAAGTCAATTTTCCATTCATGGCATCTTCTTACGCTTCCTTGAACTTCGATGGTCAAATGAGGGTCGACGCAAACCACGCCGGAAACCCACAGTATGCACCGAACAGTTTCGGAAATAAGTTCCGCCCTGATACCGCCGAAGCTCCATACCAACTTGCCGATAATACCGTGAGCCGTAAGTCACATTTCTGGCACGATGGCAGCCCCTCCGAGTACGAGCAGCCTCGGGCGCTCTATGAAAAGGGTACGAATGGCGAAGCCCGGGATCATCTCCGCTTTAACACTGCCTCCGCGCTCAAGAAGTTTGACTACCCCATGATCCAAGCGAAATATTTGGCACAGCTGTGCAGAGTTTCGCGCCAATATAAAGGGTGTATACGATTTGTTGCCGGAGAAATCGGTCATCTTTGGGGAAGTAGAAGGGAACGCCAAAGGAGCTGAGAAGATGGGCAAGGAGGGAAGTTTTTGTCCAAGTGGGAAAACAGATAAGTTGGTGGGAAAATGTCCTGCGGCAAAGGTATATAACACCTAGTGCAGTTGGTGACTATCGTAAAGCTAGCAGATGTTCATAATCCATTGTCACCGCTAGTTTCTGCTCAAGGAGTCGTTTGTACGTGTATGTTGAGTCCAGGTTATTTTATATGAGGTGCACAATGCTGCAGCAATTGTTTTGGAAACAAAAGACAACAACAGTGGCAAGGCTTGTCCCTGTGAAAGCTTAGTGAACTATTTCTGGAACGCAAACGTCCCGTACAGCGACGTGAGTGTAAGTGACACCCACCACGCTACATCAGTGTGTCCAAGATAAATAGGTGGGACAATACGCAAGACTTCAATGAAGGTCTACTCATGAACCACCCTATTGTCAACCAACAGCCCCAAGCGACCTGCTTATCGTTGGCCTAGTAGTGACACAAAGATGAGGAATATGTTATTGTGAGGGTTTTTTTAGATCCTGCGGCCGGCTCCCAAGCCTTGACGCCCGACACGGCACAGTGCAGTTGAGGAACAAAAAGACGCATCATTGAGATAACTGCTGCACAGACTTTACCAGGAACTGGCTCAGCTACCTATGAATTCTGTCTGGTCAAGTGTAGTTACGTGTAATTACAGTCTTGTCGATAATTTCAATTTTCCGTCATACTCGGCTGTAACCTGTGATCGGGGACCCACGTTGAGTGGAACCGAGTCGTGCCGACCGGCGAAGCGGTGCAGAGGTGGACCGGTCTCACGGTAGATGAGCCCCTGCTAGTCTGGCTGAGTGACGGGACCCACCAGTGTCAGACGATTCGCTTGCCGTGAGGACGGAGTGTCTCGGTATCCGACGAAGGGACTAATAAAGGGCGAATTAAGGCGTCTAGGGCTACTTTGTTTCGACTGTGGTCATCGGTATCTTGGTTGTCACAAAAAAAAGAGGATCCACACTTACCTCACACGGCATGACGTGCCAGATCCTGTACGTCGCTTTTCCAGCCACTCTTGCGCACAGGACAAACGAGAGAGCGCTCGGCACTGATGGCAACGCAAGATCATGCGCTCGTCAGTCTATTCTAAAAACTATAGAATTGTTTGATTGAACCACAACTTTAGTATATTCGTAAGTAATAAATGGCAATCAAATGCAATAGTTTGTAGAGAATCACTTTCTTTCTATATGGACGCATACAGGTTGTCTGCACAACTATGTACGAAATATCAGATCATGATAATAAGCCCGTGACAGTGGCCTGGAGATTTAATAACATGAAAATCAATTTAGAGTACATGATCGTTCTCCGGTGGGATCATCAATTTTTCGCGCGGAGTCCTGGCTGGCAATGCTCGTCTGACTTTGGTTTTGGAACTGATATAGAAACAAAGGACTTGCTCATGAACACAAAAAGAGCAAGCGGGGACCTGTCGGTCACATTCAAGGTTGTGACTCATACAGCATTTGCATTGGCGAGGACTTTGCACTTGTTGCGTTGAATTTTGCAGGGCCAGCGGACAGACTGAGTCTTCGTCGACGGACAGGAACCAGCCTTTGATTTTGGTAGCAAGGCTGGCCATAGTTCCTTAACAATATGTTAGTCAAACACTCTATCGCTTCTAATTATACCGTATTACCAGTTGCTTGTTTTATCACCTAGTGTTTATTACTAGTTGAGCAAGAACAAGGTCTCGAAGAGTACAGCTGCAGGATAGGTATATGTTTGGAGAGGTTATTGTCGTTTTTGTCAGAAGATGTATATTAGAAAATTGATGAATACAACAACCTGGCCGTGGCCGAATGATGGAGAATACACAACTACAACCTCTCTGGACCGGGGAAATGTCTTTCCTACATTCCGGATTTGTAAGATTAGGATGGAGGACAACCTCGCAGTCAGTGACGTCACGAATGTTTGCGCCTGAGGGGGAAATGGAGAGGGGAAACCAATTTATTGGCGGCAGCTTTATCCGAATTAATTTCGGTGGCCATGTTTGCGGAATCGAGTATCCGGCCCCACTTTTCGCTCCGTGACTAGCTAGTCTCTTTTCGCCAGAAAGATGCAAGGGCACATCAACTTGAGATGATTCCACGACCGGTAAGGTTTGCTTCATATGATGGACGGAACAGGCAAAGCCCGGATAGTCGAATGATATCATTTTGATGAAACGGTCAACTGCGCGACTGAAGAGTAGTCTTTACTGTGAAATATTAAAGCAACCTGCTGCGTTCGTAATTAATGCACAATTTTGCCCTCTCATTGTCAACAATGGCGAATGACCACTCCAGGGACTCCCACCAGGGGTGCACTTTGACCACCTTAAACGCTCGTCGTACCCCTTGCGACGAGAACTAGCTCCGAAAGAAGCGAATCGCGAAGGACCTCAATACTACCGTCATGACCACGTTCCTAGTCATGGAAGCGAAGATAAGGACAAACATCACGGCCACCGCCATGGTAATGACCGTCATTACCGTCAACACAATCGTGATAACCATCGCCAAGATGGCCACCGTCACCGGCACCTAGCCGAGGGTGCCATCGCAGGGGTTGGGGTAGCAGAAATGATCCACAGATATCGCAAAAGAGAAGGCGAAGTAGTGAGTCATGGCTTGGGGCATTTTGCCCGTACTGTAGGTGCCGGTGCTCTGGGAGCCGTGGCCGCCAATGAAGCCTCACGCATACGGCGTCATGATAAATAACGGTTCATTTTCCATGAATTTTACAGTGACCTTTGTCTTGTCGATTTCAGCGAAGGCACAGTTTCAGTTCTTGCAGTATGAGTGGATGGATGGCATCATTCACCCTGACAGCTCACAAAATAAGATTTGAATTCTATGCCACGTGATGTATTTAGACCTACACCTCGCCCAACCCGCCCACGAAAACCCAACTCACAGGTTGGGTTGGGTCTTAGTCAGCATCTCTGTTGGTTGAGAAGTGAAACCTGCCGAGTCCCCAAGCCTTTGCCAACGCATCTTTGCATATAGCCAATTTCAATTGTCTTGACATCTCAGTAAATGCAGAACTACCTCACGTACCTAGCCACATTCTCGCACCTCTCTTTTCGCAGCGCTGAACACTCTGACCAAGGGAAAAGTATACATAGAGAGAAACACCTGTGGATGGAAGTTCTTTGCAGATGCCCTGTTTCATCTGAGGTAGATCAGAGGCCAAAAATAGCCAGGCCGGTCAAGCTCGAAGGCAAACGTATAGTCATATGCAACTTTTGACAACAGACCACCCTCAAATTGGAGGCAAACGCCTGTTCCAGCGAACAGGAACTTCAAGGTATCGCACGACCTTTCGAACAGAACATCTGTGCCCCTCTCGAAGGCAGATCAAGCATTTTCCCCGGAGCTAAAACATCGGTGCTCAGGTAAATTAGGCTGAACAATTGTAAAGCCCCTTGACTGATCTGGTGCGCTACGTGAGACATGGTTTTGAAAACGGAAGCATGGCAATTCCGAAGAGCAAAATAGTTGAGGCTCTCCGGAAGATTTGGCAGAAGATCAATGTCTGGTCCACGATCAGCGATTTCAGATATTCGAAATCAGCGAATGTATCATATGTCGTACCCGGCCAGGTACGCGCATAGTCGCTGTCTTCCATGTTACCGTAGAAGGAAACCTCCAGTTGTTCAAGAGAACCTTTATGCCTATCAAGGGCTGATCTCAATTCCGTTGGTTTGAACTGATTTACAGGACTTGCACACAAAGTAAATATAAAGACCTTGAGAGATTTGCAAGCCACAATGAGAGTCTGGATGCTGTATGCATCCACGCAGCTATATCGGAAAGATATATCGGAGAATTTAAATGCCCCAATAGGAGCAAGTGCAGGTGTCAGGTAGGATAAGTCGGCAGGGCTATAGCCCGGACAATGATCGAGTGTTAACTTATATAACCGCGGCAAAGAAAGAAGCGGTACTATATCCGTTAGTGTGACTTTGGCCGAGTTCGTTCGTTCTGTTTCAGAGGACGAGAGATGCAAGACCCTCAGACTACTTGAAAGCAGAGAGCTGCGACCGCTTTCGATAGGATTTTGGGCTGAATGGCCCAAACCATGATACGTTATCGGAGCAGTTACATGCTCGAGATAGGGCGTGTGCGAGAACAGTAGAAATAAGAGCAGTAACGTTCGAGTAACCATTTTCCATATCTGTGACCAGAGGGCTTTGTTAGGGGAACTATACGAGGCATCATGGAGTTTAGATCCACCGGGGTGGGGACCAACAAATTTCAGTTTCTTGATACCTTTCAAACACCCCGCCCTGTACACCATGCTTGGCGACGTTGATAGTCATGCGGCGAATTTTAGTAGCCAAGAAAGAATAGTAAGCGACAGTGCGGGACCAAGAGGAAGAGTCTGCTTAAAGAGCATTTTGATGGACCGGGAGATTCAAGGAACAGATCTCGGTAAAGTACGTGCTGAGCTACGTTGCAGAGTCTTTTTGACACCAAGCAGAGAGATCGTAGCATCCCAATATTCCCGGCGTAGACAAAAATGTTAATTAAAAGCTCGGTAGGGAAATTCTGTAGCGTCACCATAAACTTGGGGTGGAGATAAGACGTAAATATTTGCATGTCCATCGTCGCACGGTAGGGTCGTAGTGACAAAAGTAGTCCATGATGATGTCATGTAGTCACGTGCTTATTTCCATGGCAGTATAATGTGGCGATACCCGACGCGCCCCAAAATTTTCTGCAATTTGGACGAGGCTAACAGTCCGTCACTGTAAGATGAAAAATTAGCCTCATCAAAAGCTTGGAGAAGTACCTCTCTCCTCTTCGGGCTGCTCTGTCATGATCGGAATCGGCTCGATATTTCCCCAGGCCGTGCTATGTTCGACGGGAGACAGCGTTAGATAAGGATCCTTCCGCATCTTGCCCATCATAGCCAATAACTCGGAAGAATGACATATCCGATCAGGGCAAGCATATGTCTTAATTTCCTGGAGACTTTAGAAGCCCCATCAAACCTCGAGCAGTCAAACATAGTCCGTCGAGGCCAAGCTTCTTGGGGGTCGAGTTTGAAAGCCTATGTGGGTTGAGGGACGCATGTTTCAAACATGCAAGTTGGACGGCCCAGAATCCCACCAGGCACTGACCTCATTTTGCAACCACACCTCGGGCTTGTTGACCGCGCTTGTAACCCTTGTAGTGACAGCGGTCGTACGCGCAAGTCATCGGTCGTCTGAATTGGACGAGCGAATCAGCTGGCGCGTTGGACTTGGGATAGCTCTGGAAGACAGCCCGTGGATGTGACATCTGCATCGGGGCTTCAGCGAGACTCGGAGATCCCCTGACAGAGCGCAGGGAGCCGTCCGATGCCATGGATCTCCATTGCCATTGTGGAGACCGTGCGGGTGATGGGCGATAAGTGAAAGACACACGGCGGGGAAGCGAAGAAAGCTTTGCAGAGAAAAGACTGCTCAACTGAGATCACTAGGTATTTATTGGTCGCTCGGCGAATAATATTTGTTTTGCGGGAAAGGATACGGAAGACTCGCTGACGTTGGGCCGCTTCCCGTGAGGAAAGATGCCGAATGGTGTCGATGCTAGCTGCCTGCTCACCACGACCGGTTGATAGAAACATCAAGTGGCGTCTCTCGAGGATGTCCCGGTCGAGTTTGGCGGGGATAAGTCACCTGAGAGTCAGAGAGCTCACCTTCGGGGATGGACAACCACAAACATATTGCTCGTCAGCTGGAGAATGAATGAGTAAGGGTGACGTGCTCACTCAACACTTGGCAGACGTCCGACCTCCAATGAGGCTGGCCCAGGCAAGAGATCGCGTCACGCGGCAAAGGCGGTGAGAGGGTGCAAGACGCGAGCCGTGCATGTCCCGTAGAATTGAAGACCCCTACCTGATGGAGTGCACCTGTAGTCTTGTTGGCACACTGCCAGTGTTTCCGGCTGATGTGAGACACCGGAGACATCTGCGTCAATTTGAAAAGAGAGATATCAGGAAATGGTTTGCAACTCGTGTCGGAGGGATTCACGACAATCGGACGCTCGGGCTTCGCTCTGAGGCACGTTATGGCAGACGTTAGCTAGTAGATCCGGGAGAGCGTTGTTATGGTGGCTGGTAAATGGTCTCAGCGACCGATCGATGCTGGCCTGGTAGGCGATTGCGAAATGCTCGTTGCGCTCATCTGCTGCGGTTCAATGCATACAGATCGGGTTGATCGTAGCATCTGTCATGTCAGCACAGTATCAAATCGGTTTAGGCTAAGAATAGACATACCTTCCGACGGAATAGTGTCTCGCATTTCATACTAAAGGAAGCTAAAGGGAGTTGACACTGGAGCCCAGTTGGGCCAATTTTACAGGGGCTTGTTGGTATAGGAGAGATCTTGGAGCCATAGACTGGATGGGGGATTTGCCTTCTTCTTGACTAGGTGGCAGGGGTTGGAGCAGAGAAGCAACGCATCAATCGCCTCATAGGGGCTGGCTGACTCGATGATCGTGGCGTGTACTATTCGCGTCAGTACCGAGAAGAGCTCGGAGAAATCAAAGGTAAAAGAACTTATCATGGCTCCGCTGGCGGGATAGCGTCTGATGGCTCCTTGGATTGAGAGATGTTTCTCCGTGTGACAAAGTTAGGCAATGATTTGGTATACAGAGGACTGGGGTAGCAGGCGGTATTTATAGATTTCTCGGCTTGCGTTGTCGCCCACCTGCTTTATTTTGCGCCAGTTTGGCCGTATCTGTCCATGGCAATTTTTGAGAGGCACTGGTGAGGATACCTGCCCAAAGTGAGACAAGTTGAAACCTCTGCCTCAACTAACTTCATGTTGAGCGACCATGCATTGCAGATTCTGGTCAATCAACAAGAAACGCTTTCTACGACCGTACTAGGATAGTTGTGTCAAGTCTGCGGAAACACTGTCGTTGAAGGAACACTGACTGACGGAAAGGTTGTGCGGAGATATTGGCCTCAGCAAGGCTGAGCAACCCAATCACACAAGAACATTAAGAACATTTACAATTTTAAGTATTCTTACTCTGATGTGTTCACGGTTCCGCGTTGACTCAACACCCGCACTTTCGAGCACCGAGCGCGACCTGCAGCGTAATCACCGAGATCAACGGCATGCACCGTTGGCTGTCACCATCAGCATACTACTGCCGGCACTGATCTTTGAATCTGGAGCCCAAGCTGATGTGGTCGGTTCGCGCTATAAGTCTAGGATCAGGGTCAGCGCGCCTCCACTTGCGCGAGTCATAGTCGCGCGGCGGGTATCTAGCTCAAATCATACACCTCGCTGAAGCGCGACCGTACCACATGGAATATACATATTGTAGATTTTTTAATATAATACTGTGGTCTGATGCTGCTTGGTCTGTTCATGTCTTCTGACAATAGGTCGCCTGTCGAATTCAATATCCTTTTTAAAACTTAAATGCAGGCTTGATGTGTAGGTGTAGTAGAAATATATTTAGGAGTAACGGGGGAAGTCGGTAAAAAACTGTATGAGGAATGCTGCCAATCCCAATAGTATTGCCTATGAATACTTTAAATCATATACGAAGTTTACGACCGACTTTTAAAATGATATTCGAGTAACTTTTACTTTCGATAACAACGCCAGCGGTGTTTGTATTGGAGATTCGTCAAATATCGTCCCACGGGTGCAACGTCCCTGAGACCGCGAAATCACGACGCATAGCTGTGATTCAAAGCTTAAGGCGATTGCCATTTCTATTCAATTGTAACCGAACACCAAGGAGCTCTGCTCTCATATGGGCACTCCGCGGCGGCAACATCCGTCACGTGAATCCCGGCCAGGCGCGTCCTCGCGACCCGAGCGCCTTAGTCCAAGATGGACGAGCGTCTGCTAGCCCCTTCGCGCGGTTAAGAGTCAATTACGAGGACTATACCTTACAATGTCCATTTTTGCCCGGGAAATTACAATTGCACCGGGGCCATCAGCCAATTCAACTTGTTTCTTGCATCACTAGCTTACTCTGCTTGACCTGCCCAATTAACATTCTGCCTCCTTCCGAGTCTTCGGACCAGCGCTCACGCCGAAACCAATTCTGAAGTTTGATTCACGGCAACGAACATATCCCGCAAAAGATCGTTATCGACGTCGTGAGCCCGAACTATTACAGTTCCTATCGTGCTAGCCTTGCTGGGCTTGTGAGATGCCGGTGAGCCGCGATACTGACACAAGGGGCGTACATGCCCATTCCAGCAGCTGCACGAATGTCAAGACCGAACGTTATACGTGGTGTGTCCTAAATCAATCGATCAAGTATTTCTCGCCGCCCATATACCCTCATTGCTGTTGCCGACTGCTTATGCACGAATAATACTCCCCTCGGCCAGCGACCCATGCCTGCATAGCCTGTTGCCAATGCTGGCCCATGACTCTTGGCGGTAGATGTGAACAGCCACGATAGTATGTGATAGCCTTGCCCGGTACGCGGGCAGCTGGGGTGGCCAGCTTGAGGACATTGCACACGGGATAGATTTTGGAATGGAAACCCGGCCCGAATACAGCACCGCGGGGTAGAATCCCTGCACTTCTATTCTTAAGCCCTCGGGCGCATTAGCTGTTACGCCAGGGTCTACCGAGCCTTATTGTTTCGTCAACTCACTGGGCAAGTGTATGCATTGGGAAATATTATAGCACATCTTCATCGAGACGGAGCTTTGATGCAAGGAATAGGCCAACAGATACGGACTGGACCCTCATACAAGTGCTAATGGGGTATTTATACACTGTGTGATATATTTGCCGGCGGAATGTGCTCGCAGTCGGCCCCTGAAGCTGCACATTTTATTCCCATCTACGACATACTCGGTGCTGGGACCGTTGGACCGGTCCTGGGAGCTGCCGCGCTCCTAGAACGCTCGTCCAAGATCCCAGGACCAGGTTCTTGCTTCCGAGGATTCAAGTGACAATCCCTGGGGCCTATATAGCTATATAGCGGACCCAGGAACCACTGAACTACTCCCAGAGCCATGTGGTGGGTTCCTGGGGCTACCCAGCCAATACATCTCGATGAAAACTCTATGGTTGGTGTCTCTCACTACAGGTCGCTAAATTGCCTACGGGGGCATTTAATTGCGGTGAGAACCCGAGAAATGCTTTTTAATCTTCATACCATTTACCTTTGAACATCCTAGTCCAGCAGTCACATCAGCCCAAAGCCATGGCTTCACAGGGTGCGGAGACGGATTACTCTTTCGCTGCCTTTCCCACTCCAGACATCTCTCGAGTCGTGCCCTCCCATCATTACCCAAGGCTACCGCAGACGGTACAAGATTTCCGTTCCATTCGCCTTGAAGAATTTCTTGGAGATCAGATATGAATATGATTATTTAGTCCATACGAATATCACCTTGACAGACACCCTACGACAGCTTCGACAGGAAAATGAGAAACTTCTTCAAATGCTGCAGCTCAAGGATAAATGACTTCAAGCAGCTCGGCAACGCATCAAGGAGCTTAAGCAAGAGATCGATAAGTCGAAGGACATTGCAGTACAGATGCAGAACCGGGAAAGCCGCTAGGCAGCATGCGAACAACACATTTCTACGTTGCAACTTTCATTCGAAGAAATTAACAAGCCTACGCCGGATCCAAACGCTGGTCTTCGAGCAAAAGAGCAAGGACATATTCACGGGCTTAGGCGGTCGGGTCGGTCAATGAGCTGGAGGGTGGAATCTCCCCAAAGTCAGCAGCCCCGGAAACAAATACGACAATGATCGGTGGAGAAGAAGCCACGAAAGGCGTTATATCTCCTTGGCCGACGGGGCTGCGCTATGGTCCCGCTTAATATGGATCACCCAATCTCGCGTTTAGGCAAATTCAATGGTGGCTCTACCGATGTGACGGGCGATGCCTGATTCAGTTTTGATGCTCCTTCAATATTCGATTGTCTTATTCGCTCTTGCAGTGTACGATTATATTATACATCACCTGCACGTATTCCTTGCAGTTATTATGCAGATACTTTCAAGCTTCACGACTCCCTTAAAAGCTAGCTGCATGGCCCTCCACAAACTTTTACTAAGAAGGAATACCTGATCATGGATACTGTTATGGCCAGCTTGCCCTCAGGAGCAGGGGCCATTAGAGAGAATACCTCCGTCATTGTGATCTTGTTCATGTTTTCACTTAGCGTATACAATGCCTCAGAAACAGTGCTCATCACGCTCGACATGATCAAAAACTATCGCGGTCTATACTTCTAAAGCATGCAAGTCGCTTCGTGGGGCATTCTTGTGCATGCTCTTCCAGCCATGGTTCGCTTTTTATCTCAAGCACCCAACCTCCGACATCAGTCCCCTTCATGATCAGATGGTACGCCATGGTGACTGGCTAAGCTGTTGTGCTCTACTCACGCTCGCACCTCGTTGTACATATTGGATGCCAACAGGGTGCGATGGGCTCTATGGATGATCATTGCAAACGTATGCATCCTGCATGTCCCAATGACTGCGCTTTCCTTTGCCCTCAATAACGGCGATGCACGCTTCGCTCGCCTCGCCTCAATCTACAATCGGATCCAATTAATCGGCTTCTGTGTACAAGAATGCATTATATGCGGGATTTACCTCTATGAGGCGGTGCGCGCTCTTCAGTCCATCGCCCGAATTCGTGGACACGAAGGTCGCACAGTCATCATTTACCTGCTCTGGGTCAACATCCTCGTCGTTGCCCTCGACATCCTCCTGCTACTTACGGAGTACAAACTGCACTATATTCAAGTCAGTTTCAAAATTGTGATTTATAGCACTAAACTGAAGCTGGAATTCACTGTGCTCAATCGTCTCCGCTCACTGATGCATTCTACCCCCTGGCTTCCCCCAAGATGCAATACAGCTGTGTGGGCCATCAATTGACATGTATCTTCTGAACATGAATCTTTCGCGCTCACCCGTTGCACCGGACGCGGCGATGTCATCTAGCGCTGGTCTAGCGGGTGTAGTCTGTCGTCAATCGCCACATAACAGCACCCATGAATTTAGAACCAAGGGTGCTTTGGCCACATACAAAATCGAACGGATATATTAGTCGGCGGCCTCCCAGAAGCCAGCACAAAAAGGGTGGCATCCGATGCGTAGAGAGTCAGTCCTCGCCTACAACATTATCAATAAGTAACCACACCAAGTTTGTTACAAAGGCTTGCCATGACTCAATGCAGAACTTGGTTCCACCTGTCGACTACATGATATTCTCCGATTGTTATGAGTCCAGGTTCAGACTGCTTCCAAATAAGATTTGCGAAGCATTGCTTGAGAGTGGACTGAAGTCACTCGTCCTTTAGTATGTCCAGGGGCAATTGGGAGCACTCGCCGCCATCTGGTAATTGTAAGGCAGGTCTGCAACCCTTTTGCTCTGGGTATTGAGTTCAAAATTAACCAAGGGCGGATACTTCAATGCTGGTATACATAATGTGTGCTTCAGCGGTCGATGGTGCTATTCTTGACAATCTTTGCGATACTACGAAAGAGATACCGTTTCTTCGGGTATCCAAACAGCTCCAGATGGTGGTTGCGGGTATGCTACTTGTTTGAAAGAGCGAAATAACTGGTTCTCTAGGTTTTACGCATCATATTCCAGACTTCAATATCCGGCCGCGAAGCTTTGCTAATCCCCACCCAGCTGGACGGAGATCAATGGATGAAGACTTAAAAATGAAATAAGCCCCGAAGGACCTTTTCAGGTTATCAATCACAGAAAGCCAATCGAAAACCAATCAATCTATTACGCTTGGCCACCCGAGGACACCAATCCTGGCTATACAATCATCGCATGTAGTGCTTCCAAAACAGGGGTATGCGTGTGGTGTTAATGTCGTCCATGAACCATTTCACAGCCGAAAATTCGACTTACAGCATGGCTTCCTGATTGAATGGCAAGGTTTTACTCTAGGGGGTCAACAAGGGTAAGACTTTACGAGGAGCCTTGATTCAAAGCTAGTTTATTCTCAGAAATGGCTTGCACAGAGCATGGGTAACGCTTAGCAATGGCCGTCTCTATTCAACAAGGGACGCATACCGCTATCTGCTCCAAGATCCCATGGTTATCCGAAGAAATGCGAGACAACGCGGTTATTGGTGGCTTGTACCTAGTAGGAGCGATGAAGTGAGTGACAAAGCTATCAGCATTTATTAGGAACTGACTCAAAGCTATTTTAGCCATACCCATGAAGCGGCCAAATCTTCATACTACCTGTAGGCCCGATTTGCTATTTCTAGTTTGCACGCACGCACGGAGATGACTGGGCTAACTTACGGAAGTGGACTCCCAATTAGAAAGGGTATATTAGAAGTGGGACGAACCGCCCCTTGATCGAAGAAGTAGCAGACTGGGAGGCTATACCGGTTATGATAAAGATGATCATCGGGTAGTTTGTTCGTTTACTCGCCATCTGGACTCTTCGTGGACTACTTGTGTCCTCAGTCACGCGTCACTGGGAGCTTATTTTAACAACCATCGCATAAATCCGGCTATGTGTTGGGCCGTGATAATTGATGCAGGCATCTGGTTATCGGAAGAAAATCCGGCAATAGATTTACCTTGGCATTGGCAGTTTCTACAATTCTTTTATATAAGAATTGCCTTCTTGGGTCTAAAATCTCAGCTTTTTTGGGCCATCTGAGTAGAACATGTAGGACGTATTCAGACAGACGTACGTATTTCTGCACTAGATGTATAGTATCATTTTTACCTCCAATCTCTGCCTCTTTATTTCCAAAGGCCGCATAGCGCACTAGTCAAATTAGGATATCCTTCTGCCGGTCCCTCTGCCCATGTAACTTCGATAACTCATCGTAAATCACAGTAATCTGATCTCAACAATCCTTGTCTATTTCGGGGTTTACCTTACGTCCCATAGCTAGTGTCATCACCTTATACTCTCCCATTATTTGTCGAAGTTTAATTGCCAAAACATGCCAGTCCATATTACGAGCATCTCTGGAAAATTTTTGTCAATGGAGTCTGTATCGATTCTTAATCGGTAATTAGAACAAGAGTTTTACTTCCACCTCAGAGCACCCTGTGATAGAGGGAGCCATTTCTGGGTACGGAAGTACACAGACATCTGCAACCATGATCTGCCCCTCTGGAATTTGCTGGACCATATCGTTATCCACCACAATTTTCAAACCTTTATTATTGACCCCCAAAGGATACGAGTGACAAAACATGGGTCTATTTGCAGTTTTTCTGCAAGCTTGCTTTTCAAATCGTGACAGGTACGACTAATGAGGTATATTGCATAATGGTTGCCCTGAGGCTGCTTCCCGCGTTGCCCTGGACGTAGAAGCATGCAACGGCAACAAAGTAAGTATATAAAAAATCAAGTTTGCTTATGATTATACGAGCCAAATTGGGAGAGTGATTTGTATGAGATGGAAAGCCCACCTGGGCGGTCACAGTGGAAATTTTTGGCATTTTAGGCGGACGTTCTTGGCCCCTGGGGCTATGGAGATACAATAGTACATTGGCCTCGTTCGACAAATGAGCCGCTCCTTTGAATGCCAAGGTTATAGCACGCATGCTATATTGAGTATCCAAATCTCCAAACTTCATCAAAGTGCTCGGTATATGTGACAAATAGATGGGATATAAATCCGGATCATCTTTCTTGTCACCACGGAGACCAAGTACACTATTTCTTAGGGCCTCGTGTCGGACCTGGACGGGCTGATGGAAAGACCTGAGCCATTGTAGCCAACTCGGTGTGGAGGCCCTCATCTGGCATGGGGCCTTTGCCCGAACCTGCTGCATGTAGGTATTGATCTGCGCAGTGGTGGCCGCGAATCTCGAAATTTGACCTGTTATTGTTAGCAGGGGTTGCAAAGTATAGGAAAGTATAGGGAACGAAGAGAAGTTAAGTTACAATATATTTTGTGGCCATCTTGCCGGGCATGTGCGAATTGGGTGGACGTTCCGCTGCATGGAAGAATACAATCTCAGGTTGCAGATTATCTCTTGACGGTCAAGCTGGGCATATCGTCAATCGGGTTTGAACCGGGAAATGAAAATGACGTCATCACACAAAATGCCCATGTATAAGAGGCTCCCATCAGGAGATATTACTACCGCCTAAAACATTTAGTATATGACTTGGAGCAGAATCTGCTAACTCATGATATCGCGTTTCTATCTTCGAGGTTTCGCCGTATTTTGATTCGTGATTGGGATTGTCATAGACCGCCGAGCCATTGAGCAGACAAAATATCTTAGTTTGTGCAGTGGAAGCAAAACGGGTTGCTCCGTTCTTTGATCTTCACATCAAATCAAATCAGCGCCAACACTGCTGCTATTCCGCGCTAATATGACATCAGAATGGCATCATTCCACACTGGACGGATTATCTGTCGCCCCGAAATGGTTGTTCGTCTTCAATTTGAGCGAAAATATACGTCAAAACGACCCAGATCTGGAACCTCACTTTTGGAAAGTGTATTATACTCTGATCAAACAGCTGCCACCCCCCTACCCCCCTGCACTTCTTTCCGGGAAAATTTGACGGAACCGGCTGATCGCTTCCCACCACGCGAGCTTTTCCCCTGAAGTTATTTGAACAATTATTGATGACGACAGAGACTGTAATTTTGTGACTGTCCGGCCAGTCAACTAGTTATTTAACTAACGTATTTCACAAGCGAGCGGGACGCGCAACCAAAACGCCTCAATTAATTAGACCTTCATCGAATACCGATGACAGCAAGTCACGGCGAAAAGGTGAACTTACCAGTGCCTCTTTACGGACACTTTCTGAACCGCCTCAAGAATCTGGGCATACCGGGAGGATGATCAACAGACGGGCTGTCCAAGATGCGTACTGGTTTTCATGGAATTTCTTTTAGGACCAACGCCATCGTGCCTGAGCCAGTCGCTATTATCAAAATCTCGGACGGAACATCATTCCATGGTACCTCTACCCTGAAATCAACAAACGTAAAAGACTACAGGAAGAGTTGGTCTCGTTTGAGTGGAAGTGAACTTTGCGATCCTCTAACGGGGCAAGGTTTTTGATTGCAAAGATTACATGTATCCCTAGTTGTTAGCTTTTTTACTCTATCGCATCCTATTTTATCTCCGTCTTCTACGAACAGTGTCCTTCTTTCTAGTGGCTGCCAGCCGAAAACCGGAAAGTGATAACAATGGTCTTATCAAATGATTGAGATAATATAACATCGTTTTGAGCAAAATGCGCCTGGGGGCTCACACCAGCAAAGCCTCGCAAAAAGGGAGTCCAACTTATATACTTACAAGGGATATTATAAAAGACGCAAAAAATGAAAGAAATATCAAAGAGCCATTTTAGCTTGAAAGCATTTCATCCTTAGGCGTGGTTAACGTTGACCCGCCAGCCGCCTCGTGATATCCAAGAACTTCGGCGTATATAGTGGCCTTCCAGACATCTACTGATAGACTAGCTTCTAGGAGAGACAAGTCAAGTGTGTCGGTCGCGACAGGCTCATCACTGGGATCGTGATACGGTGCAAGATATTGGAACGCGAGAGCTTCGGCAGCCGAACACCGTTGGCCCGGATCGATCTGAAGCAGCTTCTCCAGCAATGCAACAGCTGCACATATCAGCACATGAGAATCAAGAGTCAAAGTCAAGAGTTAAATACCCTCTCCATTGGTACCGGGGATGATTTGTGATAATGACTTGCGGGCTTGCTTGGGAAAAGAGCGGACAAAGCTCAAAGTCTGCAGAAATTATCAGTCAGAAAGATGGACCAAGGCTAAAAGTAGACGAGTGTCGAACGGACATTGGGGCTGTCCACATTGGCTATAACATCGTCAGGCGGGCTTCCGAGCAATTTTGTGATCACACAGAATTGGTCAATGTGATTCTTTCCGGGGAAGAGTAGTCTGCCCATAATCATCTCCGCAAAGATACAGCCGACACTCCAGATATCCACTTTCTCGTTATACCTTTTCCAAGTGAGCATGACTTCGGGTGCTCTATAGTATCTTGTTGACACGTATCCCGTCATTTCGTTCTCTTGCGCACGAGCGAGACCGAAGTCGCAGATTTTGAGATCGCAGTTTTCGTTGATCAGAATGTTGCTCGGTTTGAGATCGCGGTGGATGACTCCGGTTGAATGCACATACTTAAGCCCGCGCTAGCAATTTATTTAGCAATGATCGTGACGATATACAAATATCCAAATGTGCTTACCATTATTTGATACAAGAAATACTGAGTAAACTGATTGTCGACTTTCTTGGTCTTCAAAAGACTCTGGAGATCTGTTGCCATCAGATCCGTCACAAGATAGCTTTTCACAATGTTAAAGGCATTGGCCAGGAAAGATATTGGAAGAATACAAACATTTCTTCGGCTGAGGAGATGAATATGTCATTTCGTTGTTATTGCTGTCTCTTGGATCGACAAATGTTCTCTGGGTGCTGATTCGAACGCAGCTTTGGTCCTTCTCGGGTCGTTGGTGATTTAGTGGGGAGGTGCCATTGCCGCCGTTGGCTGCGACTGTGGCCCAAGTCCTGGTCGCTGTCACTGGTGGGGCGTTTTCAACCTGTGCTCGCAAGGCCTTCACCTCCTCATGAAACTTCTCGTTCTGTTCCTGGAGAACGTTCTGGTTGTGCTTAATCTCCTGCAGTTCATTTTGGGTGGCTGCGATGGTGGCTGTTTGGCGGCGGATAATGTCTTTCAGCGCGCTGACGAGTTTCTGTTGTAGTTCAAAGGAAGATTGGTTGTATATCTTATTCAGAGAGAAACATGAGGCTATATATACAACGAGAAGATCAAGTTGATTTTCAATCAACTTGGTTCTTCGTATCACTATCTCGGGATTAATTCCGATGGTTCGGCTTGGTTCCTGATCTGCACCAGCCTCATATCACAACAGTTTCCACACTTCCTTGGTGGTGGTTCAACCGGCCGGATCAGACTGGGCGAAGGCATCTTCACTCCATGTTCGCTTCCGGATCTCAGAGAGCAAGCCGGACCTGTCTGCAGCTGCCGTAGCCTGGAGTTCTTCCCCTGAGATGCTGGCGATAGTTTCTTGGGTGTTGTGGGAAAGGGCTTGGGCCCTCCCGTCGGTGGGTCCGCCATCGCTTTGGGGATTGCCGCGTCGTTGGTCAGCCGATCCGCTACGTCGTTTCCTGGATGGTCGCAGTGTCCGGGTATCTATTGGAGACGTAGTGCGATGCCCCTTGCTTGAACTTCTGCGGCCGCTTGGGGGCACGCGTGAATGACGCGTTGACTTGACTTGTCTCAAGGAAGACATGTCAAGCTGGAATGTACTGTTTTCTGGGATTGTGACTTAATAAAGGGTTAAATTCGGTAACGAGCTTTCTCATGAGACCTGCATTATGATTGCCATTCTGCCTTATATCGAATGAGCCCTTAGCCGCCGTATACTCTTTCGGTCATGGGTGACATAGCTGACATTCCGCGTTACGTCGCATTCCTACTAGAAAAATCACGGCTCCACAAAAACATGTAATTGGGGCCCTATGGAGATTTAGCGGTTGTGTCTGCTTATCGCCTACGATGCGCGTGTATAAAAGGGATGCGTTTTCCGGGTAGTGTGCATATGGCCCATTCTTATGGAGTACACTCGACTGCGAATATGGGAATATGGGTAAATTAGCCCAGAAGGTAAACGTCCCTAATTCAGGACCAGATCAGAAGTCGGTTAGTAAAAACGCGGCCTCTCCAATACCAGTGAGTTAACCGAGTGGACCTACAATACCTGCTTACATGGCCAAGAGGCCGCGGCTGAGCAGTAGACGGAAACCCCACTAACGATATGTTATTAGGTCAATCAAACCCTATCATACAGATGTGCACCCGGGTTACTGCTGCCGAGAACACAAGACAAAGCCGCTTCCTACACAACAACTTTTGAGACACCCCAGAATAACAAACCTCGCAAGCCGACCGGCCAGTATACTCGGGTTCCTTATCCAACAGGATCGCCGTCGGCCAACCGGAGAAGAGAGAACGACTGCGCGAACGACGAATCTCCATGCTTGCGCGCAAGTCTCAAAAGATGTTTATGGAAAACAGGGTTGTTATCGAAGGTCAGAAGGAAGCTTTGTTTCCATAGGAGAGAAGAGGGGTTCAGAAGGAGAAAATCGGCAAGGAAGGGCAAACGACCGGTAAAATCTGTTAGTGGAATCGGGCTTGTGTCTAAACAAGATCTGTCATGTCTATCATGAAATACAGTAAATACTGGGTCATCCCATGGTCGTTGAAAAGCACAGCCATCATGCGTCCTAAACTATTTCCTATCATATAATATAACATGGCACTAAGTTTGCTATCACCCATACCTCACAGATCAAGAACATATGGATGGATGGGCCGGCGTTCCTCTTCGCGCGGAGGGACTTAAGCCGAGCCATATCTAGCTGGACCAGAAGCTACAAGTCCCGTATCTAATGTCATAGACGCAAAACAGACGTACCGTTTACTACGGCAAGCAAGTTCGGCAAAGGTCATGTTTTCCTGAGGACGTCATTCTGGCAAACATCTATAGACATAGACCTTCCCGATACTTTGCGATGTATAGAATCCCCCTTTCGTAGTGATTCTCAGAAATATGTGTCGGGCATCCATAGCAGCAGTCCACGGCAATCCCTGGAAAACTATTGTTCAGTTGCCTAGGCATACCCAGATCTTGCCAACAGATTTGCCAATTCTTGCAGGGCGCAAATCAATCTTCAATCCAATGTTAAAACGGGTAAATGATCATCTTTTGTTCATTCCAGTATGTACTGACACATAATATACAACGATCTACTCTGCAATCAATGCGTGATTGATATCCACGGTTACATTGATCTAGATGGGATCTGTCTGCCGTCTTTTACTCGACATCGGAGGCGATGAGCTTATGGGCGGAAGTTCTTGAAGCGGCTGGCAACAAGCCCGACGTGCAGCAACTTTAATACAAAAACTCTACCGCTAGTTCGTGTGTACCACTATCTAAGTTTACCCCTTTTTCATTCTGCCCTTGATAAGAAAACGAATCATACAATCGTCGAACAATCTAACGCTGCAGGGATATGACGGTGCAACAAGATGATGAGGGATTACTATATCAATTTCATTGGCAATAAAGATTGATAGGGCCAACTCAAAATCCAAATGACCCCAAACCCGACGCTCTGAGGGGGCGACGATGTGAAAAACCACCGATAACAGCTATTGTTAAATTATCCAGACGGAAAGTTGACATCTGGTTGTATGCGGCAAAGTTATCTCGTCTGCAATTGTTTTGACGTTAAAAGTCCGCCTGTAATATGCGGGTATTTTCGATCAGTAATTAAAAAAAGTTCTATAAAGCAGTATTTTTTACAGTATACTTGCGGCAGTGAATATATAATTGACAACTCAGCAAAGGAAATACTATCTTTATTTCTTTCATATAACAATCATTAACTATGTAAACACTACAGTACACACTCCAACTTCTCTAGAATGTGATGAGATGGGTTGATTCCAAGACATTCCACAGACTGTGAAGTATGCTTGGAGGTAGGTCAGACCTTAGCATGACATAAGTTGATCCTTTCCTTCATCATCTGTCAGTTGCTAATCATAAATTCCGACATTGCACCATTGTGCACCATGTGTAACGATCGCTCTCAACTATAAATTCTCATAGGCGAAGTCCTTGATTGGGCCAGGAGACCCATGAATCCAGTATGTTGAACATAGGTTGCAAAAGTGACCTGAACGAAGGGACACATAAGCAGCTTTGGAATCGCGATTGCTCTTTGTCACTCTACGGTATTTAATTTGACATGCGTTGCCGTTCTATCGGAAGAACCGCGTTCTCCCTTTACGCTCACATTTACGGTAGTAATACAAGCCAACTGGGCCAAAATACTGATCTGTTCTTAGAGTTGGGTCCTCACACCCCTTTGCCCCCCTTTTTGGACCCCCTTGCCCCTTGTAACTTTCTCTTTGTGGGACACTCTGTCTGTCCCTGATCTGTGCATGCTCAGGTGTTGAAATTGCAGCGACCTAGAGAATTGTTTATTAAATGTGCCTTGTCTTTTGAAAGTTCCGCTTTGGATTCCGTTCTTCAATTTTGCCAAAGCCAGCCCAGGCCAGGCCATTGTGTCTAAGCCGATGACCCGAAAAGGTGCTGGGTGACAAGGTGCTAGTACAAAAGCGCGATCTGTTTCATTTGAACGGCTACTGACGGCATAGCAGGCGGCACTGGCCGTGGCTGCCATGCAGCTCAATTTGTGGCTCAGCAGCGTCAATGTGAGTGATTGGAAGTGGTCAATGATGTGTGAAAGAGGCTAGGATTGGTTTTCGAAGCTTAGGTGCAGCTCAACGGATGTTACTCCCGGTTGGCTTGTATGTTTAGATACCCTTCCGAGCACGTGCCTCGATTTGACGACAGATTGTGGAATCCACTTCATGAACTTCGTCAGAGAGGTCTCAGTTGGTGTATGTGGTACTGTTGATCTGGGCACGTTAGACTCTACATACTACCTACTGATTATACAATGTTTCTACTATCTCTTTAGCTCCGTCGTGGGAAACCAAGGGCGATCGCCTAATGCTCCGTGAAATCTTTATTGATGAGGGTTTCCTTTGCTTGGATGTTACCCTTGCTCCAATAATTCCTTTATTTGTCCTATACAATGGACTATGCTCTCCGCTGTAAAATGTGGACATCTACGCTTGATAAAAATTCTGTCGTACCAAGACGCAAAGCGATATAGCACTAGCGCCAGTTGAACCCCTGTCGGTCTGACTGAGCGACTGAGGCTATGTGCACACTCTAGTCGACTGACGCCCTTCGGCTCACATTTACCGCTGACCGCATAGGCGGCTGACTCTGGCGAGCATCATTTACGGGGCGCAATGTACTACTTGTCAACTAATTTCTTGTTGTTCATACGCAGGAATTGGCTTGGTTGAGTTGTCGAAGACCCGATGTATCAATAATTTCAAATAAATTTACGGATCCACCCTAATCCCCCTAACCCCTGGTACAGGACAGCTGGATTGAGAGGCGTCGGGCTCGATCTACTATGGGGGAGGTTCATGCAGAAGAGGATACAAAACTTCTAGAGCGTACTACGGTAAGTCCATATAGACAAAGAGCGACTTGCCAATCGACGAGGAATTTGCTGTCAGAAGAGATCAAATAGGTGAACACAATCATGGATCGAGCTTTAGCCCACCGTTGTGTCGCGAAAGTCGAATGCGAAGCGAGCAGAAGATGTCTTGTATGCTAGAGCGCCCCTATACCTATGCGATCGCATGCTGTCTCTTGCTTCCACATGACTACTGGTGGGATTGATGAGTAGCTGGCGCGTACGAAATTGTCTATCTCCGCCGTTTCTTCGTCGGTTATGTGCATCAGATCATACGTTGATATACCTACCTGATGCGAGACCAAACTTGAATGCATGCATACCATTGTCTGTCGGCATTCGAACACTTACAGGACAGCCTCCACGCAGCTTGCATTCCTAGTCTGACAGGTGACCATCGTTGTCATCAAATGGCGCCCAGTGTCTTCTGACCCTGGGGCTTTGTAAGCCGCCGACAAGCTTTGGTATTTCTGTCTGCTGCTGGCGGGCGAGGCGTACTTTCGCGGACGGCTAAGTTGTTAGTCCAAACCTGCTTGCGACAATAAGGCGCGGGAACAAGCCCCTCATTCTTAGCAGAATCAGTTAACAGTGACCATAAGTATTCCGAACTCAGTGGACAAGACCGGAGACAGCCGAATCAAAGACATTGCCCATGACCCAATCACTGTCTGGTACAGCACCACCTGATCCCTCTTCGCGTTGATGTGTTTGTCGGCATATATGAGCGAGCGGAACGAATCAATCGGACATACAAGTGGTTGCATCATGAGAGTTGTCAGAAGTGTTTGGCTTTCCGTTGGACAGAAGGTAGTTTGACTCTCAAGCCTGCGTTCTTTATTCAAGCCCGAACACTACGTGCAAAGCCGGCATCCGTGTACCAAATCAGCCTTTTGTTGCGATATGTAATGCGATGAGACTCCGTCGCTTTGATATAGCGAAGTCATCGCTACAAAGCGGCTTGGTGATGCGATTGCGTTCGGGACGTGAAGCGGCTCAACATGTCCAATTCATCCGTTTCTCACCCGGGTGGCTGACTCCTAGTCGCACATGAGCCACACGCCAAACGCTATATATTCAGCAAACTACACCAGGGAGGCTAGGTGAGGAAAATATGATAAAGTGGTTGCTTGGGCAAAAGGATGAGGAGATGAGTGGATAATGAACAGAGCGAGAAGCCAGGTGAGAATCACACCGCGCCACGCGCGATCGCCTTAGTCAAAGGGATGCATAGATTGATTGCCAGATTCTTAGACTTTAGTAACAATCTTGTGTTCCAGGTAATTGCCACTTGAACTAAACTTCCTGGAAGGCCATTGAAATTTATACTCGGGATTTTCGATAACGATCGATCGCAAGTATGAAGCTGCTAAGATGTCTTGTTTATGAACTACTGAATTAGAAGCCCACAATGATGCTGGCACTGCAATCTGATTGAATGATGAAAGCCATGTATAGCTTTATTTTTACAGACATCCCGATCAGTTCCTCCGGTGTTGATCGCTTCTTTCCCCACAGAGGTATGCAGGGAATCGTGAGATGATACATACATTATGAAATTCCCATTGCAAATTGGCAATCCTGAACTGAAACAGACCTGCCAGAGCTACATTATTTAATAGCCATTGATGATATACCTTTAAGATGGATTCCAAAAGCAGAATTAGATCTCATAAAACAGGCACGGAAAACAACAAACGTGAAGACGCATCACAGAGGACCGAACCATACCCCCAGAAAATAAGAAATTCAGGAAGATGCACCTAAAGGATCGAACCGAGAGCAATGCAAGGAAGACTGGCGCCGACAAGGTCGTTCGCAGACTCATGAGGGGACCTAGCGCAGCAGGCGATGTTCTGCTTGCAGCGCTGGTTGAGTATATCCTTAATTGGGACGGCGATAACAGCAGCGACTGCCAGATTATTAGGATGTGAAGCGATAATACATCGGTTATTGGAGAAAACTCACCCTGGACGTTGAGCTTGGAGCACTGATCGAAAATACCAGCACCAGCGGCGCCGGAGCCTGTACCGAGAAGGTGGGAGAGGAGACCACTACCAAGGCCGGAGTTGACATCGGTGGTGTCACCGGCGTATGTGGCTTTGTTACAGCAGGACAGTTGAGCCTGGTCACCGCACTTGGTCTGAGCCTCCTGGACGGTCATGCCGTCAGGAACGCGCCAGCGGATGGCATCATGATCCTGGCTTTGCATCCCATTGCCGACAGCTTCCTGAGGCAAGGCAGTGGCTAAAGTGGCGAAAACAAGACCAACGACGCCCCAAGTGAACTGCATTGTGATCGTTGGAATCAAAAATTAAATTCTTCAATTAAAAAGCAAGAGGCTCTGAAGAAGAGATGAAAAGAGCGCAGATAGAGACGTCCGTGCAAAAAGAAGCAAGTAAGTGGATCGGAAGTACGCCTTTTATCTTCAAGGACAAGATAGATAGATTGAGCATGCTTATCGTGGGTTTGTAGATTAGTATGCAAAAACAACACTCTCATTTCCGAATTGGAATGCCACACGCAAGGGTGCGGCGCCGAACGGCTATGGTTTCATAGGGCCTGCGCCCTCAATTGGTGCCCTTTCTTCTCTCTGGAATTTTGCAGTCAATTAGAAAGTCCCCTTGTTCCTCTAGTACCGTAAGCTTTGGATTCCAGATCTCTTGTGGCATCCACTAATACTACTACCGTAGAGCATAGGGAGAACGAAGGGATAGCAACTTCACATTTCTGGAATGGAATGAAAAATGCGAGCTCGCCCTAGTATCGCTAAAAAAAAAAGAAAAAAAGAAAAAAAGAAAAAAAGAAACAGCACGCGCGTCTTGTTCTACAGTACTGCCCGCTCCCCTTTGATCGGACCACTTGCACCGCTGCTATCATCATGAATATCATATTCCTCGACATGTTCAGTATGATTGATTTATTCAACTGAAGCTTTTTTTAATACTGTGATGTTCCAAAGACCTGTTCGCCAGTTGAGGGCTATCGGAGTATTGAGTCGATAAGAGTCGGTGTACAGTGAAAAAGGAAAGGTGCAGGTCACAGCGCATGTAGGACCATGATGCCCGACCGGGGACCAATTACCATGGTCGGCGGCTGGCCCGCCCGTGACCAACGCACCTCAGCCCAAACATACCACATTGCTTAGGGGCATTTTGCTCCACTTTCTCGAAGCTATCTTTGGATTGTTATTTACGCCTGTACTGGAATTACTGCCAAGAAATGGGTCTAGGGGCAGAATAACCTTAATGGGTATAGCGTGTTTCGGGATAGGGTTCGAGAAAGAATCTCTGTGAACTTAGACACCTAATCCACTATCTTAGGGTCGCCATCGCCGTCAGGGGAAAGAATTAGGGGAGGGTTTGATAGGGTGGGCGACTCCCAACGACGCACCGTAGGCGGCGGGGGCACACACGGGGGGCCAATCAGGGGGCGGAGAAATCAAGTCTAGGGTTAACTGGATTTAACCATACAGTATAGAACTCAAGGATTTTTGAAGGGGCGGGATGCGGGCTGATGGACACGCACCACAAGCGACGGGTACACGCAAAATGGACCAATCAGGATGTAAAGAAATGCATTGGGGTCGAGTGCATTTAACCACTACAGTATAGGACGGAATTCACCTACATTAAGCTCTATTAATATATTTAAATCCAAAAGGGTTAGTTTTGAGGTCGAAACTCCGAAAATGGTTTAATTTTGAAGACAAAAATCGAAAAGGGTTTAGTTTTGAGGACGAAATTCAAGAGCCGTGATTAAGTAATCCCTTTCCCGAAAATCACCCAAAAATGCCTAACTTAAACATCTTACAACCCACGAACCAGACAAGTTATGAGAATTCTGAAACATTATGTCGAATTCAAAGTGCTTATTCTACCATTCTCTCAGATTTCATGTTTGTGCGATGTGTTGGTGCGGCAAGTCGAAGTCGGGTTTTCTTATATGGTGCAGGCAACCGTCGGGCGAGAAGGCCACCGAGTTAACCCAGTGTGAGTGGCCACCGGGAGTCTGTAACTCTGCAGCCCATGGTTCCTCAACTTGTGGCAATTGGCATATCAAGGCAGGGGTCTCTTGCTCAAGCAGTCTACAGATTATTGCCGTTCGCAGTACCAACACTATCCCTGGATCATGAACCTGAAGGGTGCTGTAGCTTATGCATAAAAGGGAAAAAGTGTCCAATTTGAGGGAAGGGCTCACGCCGTCCAGGATAGCCTAGAACCGCTTTTAACGACAGGATAATTCCATGGAATTGTATGAAAAAGAAGTTGTGGATAGATTGCTGCCACCGAAAGATTTTAGGTCGTATGTTCTTTGTCCACTTCCCTGGGGATTCTGACCCAGATTACAGTAATTAATGCCGCTAGCATTGCCCCTGCAAAACCAAACCACCAGATAGCACGCAGGCCCGAGAGGCCGATGTCTCCACTCGGTCCCATGTCAACCTTAGTGCCGATTGCATCTGCAGCACTAGTCATGATTGCTGCTGGGAGGTTCTGCATCATCATCAATAGACTTCCAGCGCTTCCTTGATATGACCTTGGAACGCTGCTCGTGATAAAGATCGAGGCAGCTGCAAATGCCAGATCAGGTCCGAAAGTCACCAAGGCCACCCCTGGCATAAAAGAGCCCAGTATGAGGTCCTTGGGGTCTGTGGCAGAAAAAAGACCGGTCCAAGAGCATAAGCAAACATTGACGCCACATAGATATAATGAGCTGGGAAAATGTGCAAGGTACGAGCCACAACATACGTAGCTAGAGCTCCCACAATGGCATTAGGCAGCAAGTACAATGCTACACTCATAGGGCTTGCGTTCTGGATTCGGAGCCAGAATTGCACCGCATAGAACTGCCATGAACCACTGTAGCAGCCAAACCCGAGGAAGTATGCGATCATCAGAGGTGTAATACCTTTTGTCTTCCAGAGCCTGGGCGGAATTAGTGGCCTTTCAACCTTACTCTCAATAATAAAAAAATATGACCAGCAGAATCAATCCCACTGCCACAAGGGAGTAAGTATATGGTGCCCATTTTGTGACTGATCCTTGAGTAAGCCCGAAAAGAAGAAGCACACAACTGGTCACCGCTACAATAGCGCCCAAGTAATCAAACTGACGAAGGCTTGGGGCATCAACACCCACTACGTCGGCGACTGGACGAAGTGAAGGTATAGCAACATAGGCCATGATGCAGCCAGACAGCAGTAATAGCAGCATTCGAGCCGAATATCCATCTGAGGTCATCCGTTCCGCCTCCTTGTAAGGCCCCTAACCAGTATCCAAAGGGAGAAGTGGCTGCCATCGCAGAAAACACCCGATTCTTGCGAAGCCCTGGCTTGTAAATTCTCCCCATAAGACTCATCGACCCGGACACGAGAAATCCGATAGCAAGCCCTTGCATAGCACGCACTATAAAGAACAGCACCGTCTGTGAAGGCGTAATTGTAAAGAACCCAATTACGTGCCAGGCTGTCAGCCACGCAAAAGCGCCAACCATGAGAGGTTTGGGAGGCGCGAGGTCCATAATAGAACCAGAAACGACCAGGGCCAGGCCATTTGCAAGGGTGTATGACCCTACTAGCCATGGAAGCTCGCTGTTCGAAATAGCTAAAGCCTTTTTGAACTTAGCCTGGTTCACGGTCACATCCCCTAGAAGGAATGAATAGATCATCAAGCTGACTGAGCATATACCAACAAAGGCTAGTTCAGACTTAAGGTTTTGGAGTTCAGCCGGAACTCCCTGTGGCCTATTTCTACCCTCAGAGCCTGGTTCTTCAACTCCTGAGGGGTTTTGAAGGCGTTGAAATGAGGGCGTGGTCAGATCCATTCCACGAGACTCAGCTTTGCTATTTAGATCTTCCAGCATCTCTCCGACAATATTCGCACGAAGGCTCCGCTGAGCTCCAGACACATTCAGAGATAAGCCTTGCAAGACATGGTCAGCTGAATAATCATGCGAGACGGGCTTTGCACCGAGCTGGCGAGACACGTCTTTGTTTGCATGCGATTGCGGCCCGATTTGTGGGCTTTGCGCCCCGGAGCTATCCTGGGGTTTCCAAGGCATTTCTTAGATATTTTGAGACCCCAAAAGGATCAAAGGTGAAGGAGTAGGAATGAAAACATTGAAGCGCTGAATTTTCTCAAATGATATTTTGGATTCAGCCTATTTCAGGTAGCTCGATTGCGGGGTAAGTGATTGCGGGGTAAGTTGAAATTTCGACATCAGGTACCTTTACGTCATGAGAACCGTAAGACCGCGGCTATTTTCAGTCGAGACAGGTATAGACTACTCCACTCTTAACTCTAAGTAGAGGCGTGCTTATTAGCTGGCCAATCGGTGGTCCAATGCAGTAGTATTATAAATGTCTGCTTGCTCGGGGGCCCGCCCGAGGTTGCATTCAAGTTGTTGGTCGAGAAAAGAAGTGATCGAAAGCACCGAGTTTCTCACATAGGGTTAGAAATCTACTCCAGAATTGCGAAACCATCCCGACTGCAAAGAAGACATGGATCTTCCTATTCATAGCTGCCCAGGTCCTTCAAGTCGCAGCTAGATGTGCAGGAGGGAGCGTTTTGTCAATCTTCGTTGCACCGTCTGATCTATGAGGAGCTAAAGACGACTGGGCATCTTTCCTTTACTTCCCAGTGAGGATACAGAACGTTCCTAAACTAACCGTCTATAGTATGACCAATAGTGTCGGACCTGTAATACGCTAAACTAATAGGTACCTCTGCCTGGTAGTAACAGTCTGTCATTCCAGTAACGTACCCCTGAGTGATTTAACGTAAGGCCATGACAGTGGGGCCAGAAAGGAATGGGTAAGTGTTTATCGGTCAATTCGATTTCGAGAATGACTGTAGTTATTCCTCTGACACAACACCACTCGATATCCATCCGGATCCTCGATGGTCACACCCCATGTCTCCCAGTATGGATTTCTCGCCGTGACCCGTTTGCCACCAGCCTCGATTAGGCTCTCCACCACACCATGAGGAGATCATGACCGCCGTCTCCAGGGTGTTGGGATGAATGTTTGCGAAAGCGGACTTCCAGTCCCAGACCATCCACATAAGAATTCTCCGCGGCACCCAGTGATTTCGATGGACGGGCAATGCGGATATGGCTCTTAGGCGTGGGATATGTTCCTTTCCCACCGACGCCACGGTGCTTGCTGTCGATCATGGTGACGGAGTCCCGGTCGCTCATTTTGTCGGTGGCTATCAAGGGTTCTTTTGAGACGGTAAGAAGAAGTGTGGTGTATGTGTGCGACGGTGGAGTAAGTGACGTTCGACGTTGATCGCGTGTGGGCGAGCGAAGGACTTCATGATGACATATAGGAAGTATCTCGAATGTGGTTTAGTGCGTGGGTGCGCGCCCAATGCGGTGTCCGCCTTTGCATCCTGAGGCATAATTCATTATGTAAACTGACTTAGTTAGGTTAGTTAATTTCGATGGGTCAGATACCAGACTGGTCATGACTGTTAAATGCGTGTTCGGCATAGGAGGTTCTCCAACATCATTGGTATGAGGCGGCTGGCAACGATTTACGTTTGGACAGGTTGAGAAGAAACTCGGAAATGGTGTTTTACAATACCATACAAACAGCATTCTACGGTGGCCCTCAACTTACTGCGGCCAGCCAAACTTATGATCTGCGCTAAGGTCTTGGCAGTGGGGCCGGAAAAGAGTGATTGTGTATCGGTCAAGCCAATTTCGAGAATGACTGTACACTTCAGTGGCCCACGAAGTCGGATTTCTCAGCCTGTACGAGGCGTGGGCTACGAACATGGAGTCTCTGTTACTCCAGAGCCAATGAGAGACGCAATGACGACCAGAGGAAACGATTCCGCGATGTTGGGGCCTGCCTCCACCGCAATTCTAGCGACCTCGAGGCCCCTTTGGCACACAGGAACGATTTAAAAACCATCCGACGATAACGGTTACAGCCTCTCATGCCGTCACCCCAA
>JACWFT010000190.1:0-22638 GCA_019775415.1 Penicillium sp. VS I D KN
CCGGCCGAATTAGGCCTAGCGCAATCAGAGTGGGGCGCTGAGAAAGAAAGCCTGTGTGTCCGAGGCCGAGGGGTAAACTGATTTCGAATTTTACTGTATGGCGTCTGTAGCAACTCGGATTAGTGTACTGCATATTGAATGCACTGTGCCAGGTATCTAGAGCTGGAGACACCCAGCGATAGTGGATTTTGAAAAGGGCGATTGTTCTCTGGAAGAGTGTTTACTGCTGGAACCAAATTGAACGGTCGTATCGTGAGCGACGCGAGAAAACGAAAATGGCGGGACGGGCCGAGACGCGAACCCCTGAGCCGCCCGACCGCGACGAACACGAAGATTCACCTCCACGATTGGCGAGGCCGAGACGCACCACAAGGCCACCAAATAACTATGCCCGTGAGCAAGAGATCGACACCGAGCAGGGAAACACGCGCTACCAGCAGAGGAATCAGCCCGCCTGCGCTTGTTTGACCAGGCTCTGAGATCGTCTCAGGAACACATGACTGCGATTTGGTCGGACTTTGACACCTAGACGGTTATAAGTTACCGTAACTAAACGCAAGTTTCCTGTTTCTCGCGACATCCTCACCAAGTCTAATGCTGTGAGCTATATTTAGCGTTTCTCTAAATCTTTCCTCGCTTTTGGAGCCTGGTGCCGCCTCTTCTATGTAGGTAATAGGAGGGCTTTCAGAGACTTTAGGCGTCTTTATCCGTTGACTAGCACCCCCAGCCTCATTGCTCAGCGCCTTGACCCCAGCACATAGTTTCTCAACTTTCAACTCATTGTGGTGGGTGAAGAGGTCAACTCCTGAGGAGGAATTTGAAGGATACTCCACCCTAGCCCGCTGCCGGATACCAGAGGATCCTCTTGTTTAAATGGACTGAAAATTTCGTTTTGCAAGAACGTCAGTCCAATGCCCTTTCCAGTATCCTTCACGGTTATAGTCACTTCAAAGCTATCTCTTTGCTTGACTGCTGATTCAGAACTTTGAGATGATTTCAATCCAACGTATATGTATCTTGAGTGTTTACACTTGAAGGAATTTCCAAATCCAGGCCCCAGCGTGGGTATAAAAGTCCCACTCCGTGTCCAGCTCAATATCAAAGATGATCGCGACCTGATTGGCTCGAGAACCAACAGGATCCGGCTTGCTTGTTTGTCCAGCTGACCGTGATATAGATTCCGACAGGGCTGGGGGAGGCGCCTGTGGGTTATTGTAGAAGCAATGCCCTGCAAAGGACCGCATCCAGCTCAACTTGCGAAATTGATGATTTCGCCCCAAGAGGCAAAATTACCTACCTAGGAACAAAGTACGTAATATATTCATAACAGGGGGTTTCCGCCCCTTTAGCTCAGCATCATGTGATTCTGGCGGTACAGCAAAGTATATATACCACTTCAGCACCAAGCTTCTCACGCTTATTAGATTTCTTTGACATATACGCAGCAGTGGCTTAAGATTCACTTGTAGGACACATATTTGATTCCTGGCTCCACGAGGCTGATTTCATACCACGCTTTTTGGTATGAACAATTCTTAGGGTTAAAGATATCACATTTCGAAATTGGCACGACAAATGCTTATTTTAAAAGATGAGATGCTATTGTTTTCAATGAGGCCTAGGTAGCTTGAAGACAACTGCGTGCCCATAACAGATCATGATTGGTCTGGAAATACCCCGCAGTGCACCTTGATGTCATGATTGAGGGACCGCGCACATTTTTATCGGTTAAAAAGCCAATTTTGCACTTCATTCTGGCCTAATAAGGAAGAAAAAAAAATTATTCAGTGAGTTCCATGAATGATTCAGCAGCCAACAACATCTGCGGGATGTAAAATGTACAGACAACCAGACAATGTTTGCCCTATCTGCTCCCCGCCACCACATTTCGCAACGATGGCCGGGTTTGACGAGCACTTGGAGGCTGTCCATCATCTTTGCACGTCCTGCAATATCCAGTTTGAGACACTAAGCAAGCTCAAACAGCAAGATATTAAGGAACACAATATGTGTGTCATTTGTCGGCAGCAGCTCAATACCCAGTTAGATCTGGAAAAGGTCTACAACCCGTTGTTCGTTTTATATATCAAAGCCTAACATACGTCTATTTAGCACATGGACTCCCACTATCGTTAGTGGCCCGTTGCTTCAGGTATTCCGACAAAAGTATCACGCATTTTGTGATGATACCCGGAGAGTGGGACATGGCATGGGGCTCTATCTCAAAACTTGCGACATGAGGTTTTCAGTCATAACCATTCACCAACCTAATCAGTGATGCATTACCATATTACTGGCGGATTATTGTTGCAAAATGTGGGGGCGGGGAGCAGATAGGGCAAACATCGTCTAATTGTCTGTCTATTTCAAATTGAGCAGGTGATTTCGACTGCGGACCCATCATGAAACCCGTCGGATGATTTTCTTTCCTTTCCGGTTTGGGCAGAGTGAAAGGTGCCAACAGATCAGTGCAGAGTTGGCTTCTCAACTGACAAAGATGAGCGGGCTCGGATCCCACCTTTAGCAGTCATCTTTTACGCCTTTGCCCAAATCGAGTATCAATTGCCAGCCACTTATGCTGGTTATCCTTAGCTTTTAATCCTTGTGTTGCTTAAAACATGGATCCGCCGTGTGAAAACGCATCTTGTCTAGAATGTTACTTTTTCTTTATACCTAGAATGGCCATGGATGTCTTATAGCGGTGTGATCACAATTCATGTACAAGGGCAAGTAGCCTAAATAATACCTCGAAACAGAAAACCGGACATAACAGCGCTAACTTTTCTATGAAGTCAATAGAATAAGAGGCTACATGACGGCTTCTGCTAATAAGGGAATCATATGATGATGGATGGGGATGTCTATATCCAGAAAAGTCCCAAACTGCGAAAGTCGTGATCTACGTAAAACGGACTGGCGCATGTGTCACTTTATGCCACTTCCAAACTTGAGTACAATTGTACAGACACCCATGGTTTATGAAATTGTTATTGTGTCCAATGGTACTTGATCATTTGCAACCCTGGTAGGTCATAGGACATGGGGAGCTTTACACACCATACCGATATTGACCGTTTCGTCTTTCCAGCTCACATATTAGTAGTGGCGACAGTCATGGTCAATGAAGCCCGCCGAGCCTCTATCGTTGAGCCATTGATCGCTTTAACGTCGTACGGGTAGACGGGCCGGGATCGGCCAATAAACTATCAAAACACTACCTTGCAAGCCTGTTCATTTGAAAAGCCTTCTTGTTCCATGATCTCTGCCTATTTATCTTCTCTTTTCCACCGGTCGGCAAGGTTCTATCATGGTCTCTACTACATCATGATGACACGATGGTCATACAACGGGAAAAGACGTCTCACTCTTAAGCTCAAACACAGTTTGGCAGACTTGGCAATGGTATTGCCTTCACAAGATCCGATTAAATACCTCAGAGGTTGGTCATTGTGATTTCATTAGCAGCTAAACAAGGTATCAATCAATTTAGGTCGAGCTCCGTCATAAATTCTCATGCAGCTGGTCGAACCTATAACTGCGCAGTATCTTGCATTCATGCACAAGAATTTTTTTAAACCATACACGAAATCTCATAGCCTTACTATACAACATATTTTAGAAATTGCCATCATGTCCGACAACACCAACCCTGGTAATTTCGCCAACCGGCCTCATGAAGAGGTTGAGAATATTGCTCGGAAGGGTGGACAGTCTAGCCACCAGTCCGGATTTGCTTCGATGGATCCTCAAAAGCAGGTTAGTAAAACCGTGCTCTATATGACATCCTTTTAGCTAAAGTTTATCTTAAAGAGGGATATTGCATCGTCGGGAGGTCACGCTTCAAGCGGAAGCTTCAAGCCCGGGGACGAGAGAGCCAAGGAAGCAGGTCACAAGGGAGGCCAAAGTACCAATCAGACGGATGCCTAGGATGTTTATATTGCCTGTGGAGTCAAATATTCCAACGACTCGTAAGGTAGTTGTTGCTTCTAGAAGGAATATAAACAGCTTTGAATGAAGCTTTACATTGGTCGTCACTTTATTCCTAGCAGACTATTCCCTCTGTTCTGAGGATCTAAGTTCGTATTCCGTAAGATTTCCTGTAAAAGCCTGCCAAAGCTCATCAGCCTTGTTGGAGTCGATCCCCGTTATTCTCCCAATCTGGTGACCTTCTGCTTCATCTACTGGATGACTAGTTGACAGTCAGTAGAAACCAAAGCGAGCAAGCTATTCAAATGGAAGAGAGAGAGTTCAAGCTGTTCGACATTCAATCACAAGTCACCACTATCTTTCAGGATCAGGTACATGAGAAGATCGACTTTCGTGTCCATTGCTTAAGCGTAGAGCCAACTCAGCCTGCCATGAGCACTATGTGCCTCAAGAAGTCTCGTGTGCAACCTGGACCAGGTCAGGACGCAACTCAATACACGGCACTGGCCAGCAACGGTTCTAAATTTACCACAGATTACGGAAAAGTTGAAGTGCGCATTCGCTGCCTGGGCGAAACACCGAATCCAAGCTTGAAAGTCTGCGCCGATTCTCGATCAAGATACAAAAAGGCCTCACAGTCTCGCTCGAAGAGCTACCACCCAACTATCACATCCCTTGATAGAACTCAGACTTCTGCCCACTGGATGGATAGAAGAGGATAAAGTTAAGACGCAACTCGGCCAACAGACCTTCATGTTTCAAGTCGGCGTCGAGCACAATGAACCTGTATTCCGCTCAACTTGCAAAATCGCATATTTGACCCCGTCGTTCAAGGCGACCTTTGATTGAATCGCAAACATGGCAGAACTGGCCTGGGGCTGAGTGCGCAGTTGTCCCGGATCATGGGAGGTGTCATCGTCCCAGATAGCTAAGAGGGTACAAATTCAACTTTCACTCTCAAAATCCACATGTATGCTTAGATAAACCGTCAATATTAATAAGAACTATCGTTGTGACTAGATATGTAATGGAAAACAAAAGCAGGTATTGGCTCTGTGTGGGGCCCTCCGTCATGTAGATCCTTTGGCCTTCACTTAAAGACTGATTGAATCGATACTACAAGGGAGATAGGCCAGCACGAGAAAAAATGACTAGACGATCCATACCATTCTCGGTCGCCAAAAATGAATTTTGCAACAATGACGGTAGGAGAATCGCAGATATGGCCAACCTGAACGTAGAAAATGGTACATCAATATTCCAGCTTTCATTAACCCTGCTTGTACGGAACTTTAGCCCGCATTTTGGGCGATTTCACACCACCCGTCACACTTACGTATATTTTGCCACAGCAACTGGTCATCTTACGAAGCAGAAATACCAACCGGTTCCGAATAAAAGTTAACCTCCTATAATCATTTTAACGATCTTGAGCAGGGTTCTACGGCTCTCACATACAATGGAGCAACGGCATGGTCACAAGCATCAAGTCGACCACTTTGGGTTCGATCCCGTTTCTCTAACTACGCATACGGAAGACCAAAAGGAATACCAGAATAGTACCTGCGATAATTGTACCTGCGAAACTCGAATTCCTAACTGCAAGGTAGCCAGAAAGCTATGTCTTGATGAAGCTCAGTCTTACGATGTGCCAAAAGCACATAACTTTGGAGACCAGTTTCTTGACAGCTCTTTTGGATGCTCAGACGAATACAATGCCTGCACAGGAGTGAGCTTTTGGGGGTTTGATCCCCCCGCTGCCAATACCGATCAGAGGCTGTCCTCTCGGGACAAGTCCAAGCACGACGTGGTCATGGAAAAAAGGGATGTGTCGAAGAAAACGCAGAGTCACTAGTACAGATTGAACGGACCGTATTCAGAGACTAGCGCTTGTAGAGCTAGTCGCAAAGCCGCTGTCGGTATTGTAAAGCAAGCTAGGAAATGACAGAGCACTGAGGAAAACAAAACTTCTTGATTGAGGGGGGAAAGTGGAAACCAAATCTGCAAACAACATAAGTGTTGAATACATAGCTGAGACACAGATGAAAACAGCTAGTGTTTTAATTACTTCACATTGTCAATAAGCTCTGAAAGTAAATTTCGACGTCCCCTCAAAAAAAAATCCCACCTTATTCTGCCTCGCTCATGACTGGCTATTAAGGAAAACCACGACAGTCTCAGTGTTTTAGTAGATACGAGACATCTCTTAAGCTCCTACGAAGCCATCATAGAAAGCAACAGATCTTCAAACTCTGAAGCTGCCAGTTGCGAGGAAACTGGCATATCTGTATCACCATCATAAAGAGGCAATATACTCTGATGTGCCCCCACACTCAATCGCCTTCTAGGCTGGGCTTGAGTGACAGTCCCGCTGTTTGTGTGTCCAAATGGAGCAAAGTTCTTTGCCTCTTGGCTTTCAACCTCAGATTGAAGCTCGCTTCCCTGAGTTGATGACATATTTTTTGTTCCTCGTGGGTTTCGAATTGTAATGGGCCCATCAGCTAGTGGTGGGATATCACTCATATCAAAGTCGCTTGCTGCCATGAGGTGGTGGATACATCTGTTGACAAGCTCAAAAGATCGTTGAGCAGAGCCTGAAGTGCGTCCCAGACAATGCAACCAAATAATGCCTTTTTTTGCCGCATTCAGCACATTCTCAATTGATTCGGAGGTAACCTGAGCTTCCCCGGGCTTCGTTGGAACTGGACCAATCGATATATCGAGAAGTAAGATAATGGTAGCTTGTGTGAGAACATGAACCAAATCCCACCACTGTAGAAGCTGGTAAGACCAGTTCAATGACGAATGATCTGGTAGCAAGGTAACAATGGCTAGAGAAGCTTGAAGACAAGCTAGGGCTGAGAGATTACTGAACCTCGAGCGCGCCAACCGTACGCCAGACTCTTTGTCGAAGGTGGGGCGATTTAAGCAGGGCCGATTTAGCACAATTCGGGTGCTGTAGTAACTCAAAGCGAGAGAGATTTGGAAGGGGGAATCAATCATGGGAAGGAGATTTCCTTGCCTGTCTTGGAAGTGAAAAGCAGCGTTTAAACGAGATACCCAGCAATCCATCCTTTTGTTGTAGAGTGATATTCGGCTCTCAATACTACCCCAATCAGTTGGATAGCTGTCAGTGACATAGACTTCGCTGCTGATGGCGTGAGCAATACAAGATAAGTCGACTATGTAGAAATGATACAGAGATGGGCTCTGTTTCAATGACTTGAGCAGCCTACTTTGCATATCTGTACTCTTTTGATCCATCTGCATTGTCCAATGCAGATTATGAAGTCGTGAACGTGTCTCGTCATCTGTGTCTATACCATCAAATCCTGCATGAGCCAGATTAGGAAGTGGTAGTGGCGGAGGCAGAGAGCTGGAAGCCGATCCAATGCAAGAGACTCTTCCAGTCATGACCGAGAGAAGATGTTCCAGGCGGAATATTGACCACCAAAGCTGCTTCCGAGCTTCTTCAGAGTCGGTGTCGTACCCACCATGCTTATTATGAAGATTGATTCCAAGAGAGATTCCTGACCGAGCAGCAATTGCAACCATTTTCCAGGACCTAGGAAGTGAGTACTAGGCTGACAAGAAACAATAGTCATAAACGACTTACCTGTTTATCTGTGATATGACCAGGAAGAAAAATGCCATCAATGACTCGATCTGCACTTGTTGCAAATCATCATGCTCATAAAGGATATTTTCCGAAGCACTAAGTGATTTAGCTCGTGCGAAGAATATGTTCTCATCGACGCCCGATAAGTTCTCTCCAGATAATCGTGAATATGCAGCTCCAATGGCAAAGACAAGGTTTAAGGCAGCAAGCCATTTTCTTCCTGGGTTCACTCCACCAAGAAAACAGCGCTGGTATTGGGCACAAAATAGGTCTCGTCGAAGAAACGGCAAAGACACTTGAACTTTGTCAAGGTAGATCTCGAACAATCGATCCGATAGGCCCCTAGGCGGCAGAATATATGGATTGGACACAACGGGATTTGCCAGATTTAGATCATCAAGATGATAATTCATTGACGAGATTGGGTCGTCCGGAGAGCCCTGCAGCGGATTNNAGAGACGACGAGGACGAGGCGTTGGAGTGCCTTCTCCCATGCTTTGCATCTTCGGCCCGTGGGTTCTGTTACAATTGGAAATTCAGTTAAACTTTTCATATGCATGCTGCGTATAGAAATACCTTGAGAGCTTTTCTGATCCGATCTGCGATAGGCTCTTCGAGTTCTACTGATAGATCCTGAAGGAGCTCCTCATAGCCTTTTACCTTTTTCCGTTCGGACCCAAGCTCCTTTTGAAGCCTAACAAGTTTCCTCTCGGAGTAGAAGCAGTTATCCAAACCCTGAACAACACACTGAGTGCAGTGCGGCCGATGCCCGTCACATTTCGTTTTACGTTCTCGGCACGTGTCGCAAGCCTGACTTATACGTCGACCGCCACCCTCTCGTCTTCGATGAGGCAGCCGCGGGATGGGCAATTTATCTGCCATGATTCTTGATCAGTGATCAAACGACATATACTTCTTGTTTAACGTGAAGACCAAGTTTGGATGTAGAGAGTTTTGCATGCAAATTTAGTGGCGAAATAGTCATCTAAAAGTTACTTGACTGATAACTGTCATCTACGTCATGCTGACTCAACAAAAACGTTTGTGTGCGTATCTGTGCTCCCACCTTGTATGATGAGTGGACCGCAATTTTTAGTCAAATCTCATTTACTCTATCGTTCTTAGAGGGTAGCTTAGACTTTTGCTTTTCATGCTTTGGTTTGATTCTCTTTTATATCGGTAATTACTGCCCGGTGTTTCAGTCCTCCGGAATTTAGGGTACAAATTGACGTCATAAATATTAAGATTCGGGGAGAACGGCACTATTTCGCCATACTCAGCTAAGCATGATAAATCAATTATAGATTATATATATATATAATGAATTCTTCAATATTTCACTTCTTATAAGAATATTACGATTTGTATCAAATAGAAAAAATATAATACTAATGCTAATATAAAGAATCAATGAATAAAACTAAAATAGCTTTTTTAAATAAAATACTTCTTAATACAGTATTATGAATGACAACTACAACTTTTTTTTTCTTTTTTTAATTCCAGTACCTAGGAATAATATTATTATCAGTTGGTTTAATATCACGAAGGTGATTTATTCTTAACTATACCTGTAATGGTATTCTCAACATTCTCTATATTCTTGCATCCACGTCCACTTCAGTTGGGATGATCAAAGCAAGGCGCATATCTCGGGGTGTATTGTAAGGGTAAAGCTTCAGAACTGCCGGGACGATTGTATATTTGTTCCCTCGAGACGCATTCTAATTTGCTGGGAAAAGTGGAAGGATAAGTTCCGTGGCATTCTGTACCAAGCTGTCCTACCTAGAAAGTGGATACGGTAATTTGAGATGATTCCGTAGGAAAATCTGTAATGAGTACATAAGGACCGCACATGATCGTATTGTTAAGATCATAATTTTAACTTGTCCTGCGAAGCTTTTTGCGACCCTCTTGCTCAAAACCGTTTTAACAAGATGAGTTTCCCAGGTCTTCCAGTGCATCTGACTCTACTTCCTGAGCCACCTGCCATCCTTCCGACCCGTACACAGTTCAGTACAAGCCTGGTCATTGGATGCCCGGAAAATTATACGCAGAACATGCGTGCATTTTCTTGCACGGCAGTGGCCCACATCTGTCTGATCCATCCGCGGACTGAATTGCGATTGAATGTCTTAAAGGGGGTTTTGACATCAGATATTCGCAATGACAATCTTCACGGTATTGATTCAAGATGGACCGCTTCATTCGACGGGTTGCATATCGACACTGCCGGCACATACCGAATTCGGGTTATTTTGGGGCTCATGACACGTAACGGCGTAGTGGTGAAAGAAATTCGAAACTTCAATGAAATCCACATTATCGCTGGAGAAGGGGAAAGCCAGTCGCACTACTGATTGGAATCCAAGATTTGTATTTTTGTATTTCCAGATGTGGGGAAATTTTGGTAAGCATGGGTGTTCGTTTTCTTAGCTTGGCCGCTGTATTTGCCGACCTGCCCCAGCCACTTTTGTCAGCCGTCTCAATACCAACCCACTGGATCGTGGTATTCGGCCTTTGTGCTATGTGTTGATCGGGGAACAGTGGATGAGATGCCTCAAATTGAATGGGGCAAATATCCACCGAGACATGGTAAAGCACATCAGTCATGTTCTGTCGCAATGGATTTTTCGCGGTCATGTAATAATACCAGGACTGGACTAGGATCCAGGTCGTCATTCTTTGTTACGTTAATAGCGAATTTTGCCGAGCCGCAAGCAATGCATTGAAAACGGTAATTCTTTGCGGTATGTCCATTCCGCGCGCCTCAACTATTTGCATCATTCCACTTGCTTTTGTCGTCATGGATCCACATTACATCTTCCAGACTGGCTCAAGGTCTTCCCAACCCTGTCGCTTGAGGATACTGTAAAGGCTATTCAAAAAAGAGTTGCGAAATCAAAAAGACATTAACTTCAGACCGATCACGAACTCCAAGGTCAGGCGCGTTGGTGCCGACATTGAGAGCCACTACGGCGCCGAAGCAATATGCCGATAACAAGGCGCAGTGGGTGCTGACCCCCTCTTGCAGCTTCTGCTCCGCTGTGCCCGGGTATTGGCACGTTTCTTTGACCCGGGTCGCCCCGCTAGTTGCTGTTGGCCAATCGTTGAGAGGAAGCGTGCACTGCTCTCTCGAGACTGCGCCATCTGCCTGTCGAGGGCCCGGTCGTGGCCAGTGAATTCAATGGTTTGGACTCGCAGCTGCTTCATGACCATGAGCCCGTGTCTTTGGCGTCTTGTATAGCAGCTTCTCAAAGAGACGTTGTGTCGCTAGTGAAGGTCGGCGCCGTTTCGTTCTCCTCTTCACGGCGACGCTGCTGTCTCAGTGGTCTGGAGCGAATGCGATCATGCAGCACTCCACAACCGCTCTTGGCGATCTGGGCATTGTCGGCCACGAAGCAACCTCTTTGGCGACGGGCATCTATGGGGTTGTCAAGTTCGTCAGCATCCTGTTGTTTGCCGTGGTGATTGTAGAGTTTGTCGGTCGCGACAGTCGCATAGGACCGGAATCAGCCTGCAGATCCTGACTTTGGCCTTTGTCGTAGAAGCCACCAAGGACATGACCACCGACGAATCAATGCGTCGCCCAACGCGGAGCGAGCCTCAACGGCGGTCATCATGGCCATCCACCAATACGCCCTTGTTGAAGTATTGGTTGGCTCAGTATTGCGTACCCAATCGGTCTTAAAACCTTTCCCACCCGCATCCGGTCTCTAGATATGTCTAACCCTATAGCGTTGCACTGGGCGTTTTATTTGGCTGCTCCAAGGCGATGCCGAGGCCGTTTGCGGCGATGCATAGACGCGGTGCATTCCTGTATTTTAGTGTTATCTGGTTGCTGGGTTCGGTATATGTGTCTCTCGATAAAGGGTAAAGTGGAAAAAAGGTACTCTTGATGTTACGTAGCAGTGCTAACAAGGTGGTATGATACTACGGGACGATCATGAAGGTATTGGGTAAGCTGTTAAGCCAACATCGTACACAGTCCATAAGGTTGCGTTCGCCAACGAGGGCAAGATAAGTATGCAGATCGCGAGCTCCCTGAAGGACGTCGTTGCATATAGGAAAGTCGATACCGATCACCTGGAGAACGCATAATCGGTTCTACTGTTGCGATCGCTGACTCAATAGCATAAGTGGCGTGATCGACAAGCAGGGTTTATGCTCAGTTTGTCAGCAATACGTGAGGGAGTGTCAAATGCATGTTATGTTATGTCCGGGATAATATTAGGGAGAGAGGTGGGTTGGGTGGTCATTCCGTTTGCGGGAGTCGAGCCCCGACTTTATTGCCTGATCGGCGGTTGCAGTCTCCGCGCTAGGCGCGCTGCTCATAACGATACCACTGCTTTTGTAGATGCTGCTTTTCCTCTGTGGTCAAAATAGATGTATATAAATACTGGGACCTCTTTCATTATCTGAGTAAGCCATCACTCCATTGGAGATAAGTCGCTCTCCAGTTGTCTGCCCACCATGAACAGAGCCCTACTTCTCGCACTCGGCCTTGTCCAGGCCGGTGTATGTCTTCCAGCTCCAACCGATGTCGTAGGGCAAAATGGCTACAATAGCGCTTCCTACCACGGGCCCTACATTGGTACACCCACCACCACCGGCGCGGCCACTGCTCCGGCTACCCTCGCTGCCTCTATTGCACCACTGCCTCCCAACCCGACAGCGACATACTACAATGCCGATGGAACGCCCAAAGAGCCAATGCCAGCCCCATACGTCCCAGCAGGAGGGCTAGGCACCAATGGAACCGAGCCAAGGTACATGGTTAACAGCGACTGGGACTTTGAGTCGATCGCGCTTGCTTTGTACCAGGAGTGGATCGAACTGGATCTGTTCCACGACGGCCTTGCACGCTTCACCGACGAGGAGTTTGAAGCTGCTGGACTGGGCCCAGAAACGCGGTCACTCATCGAGTTCATGGCGAATCAAGAGGTCGGACATGCGACTCTGCTCACCAATATGCTGGGTGAGGCTGCTCCCAAACAATGTGTCTACAACTACCCCTACTCCACTGTGCGCGAATGGCTGGACTTTAACCAACGCGTCACCCGATGGGGAGAATCCGGTGTTTGGGGATTCCTATCTCATCTGGACTCTCGTGAGGTTTCGCAAATGCTGTCGCAGTCGATTGCCACCGAGGCGCGCCAGCAGATGGTCTTCCGCCAGATGTCGGGCCTTGCACCGATGCCCGTCTGGTTCGAGAACGGCTGGCCACAGTCGTGGGCGTGGACGATGCTGGCACCGTACATCAGTTACTGTCCTGCGAACACTACGCGTCTTGCCTGGCAGAACTTCCCGACGCTGCATATTCTCAATAACCCAAACATCAACCGCCTCGCTCCGGACGATACCGAGCAGGATGGAAGTGAGGCGGTTGGCGATCGCATCGCGGACCCTTCAATCTCGAACATCACAAATTCAGAATCTTGTATTAACGCGGAAGGCATTGGAAAGAACTGTGGTGCTGCCATCGCCAAGAACCGGACGGAGCCGCTGACCTATCCAGGCAAACGAGTATATCTTCAATGGGATGCTCCAGGCCAGGCAGTTGGGCCCAACAACTCATATGTTACCTCAACGACTGCGGGTCAGCCCAAGTTTGTTGGCTGGAGCAGCCAATTGAACTTCACCTACTCGCCGCTAACGATCACGGGGCAGAACCAGGGCTACACCGAGCAACCAGAGGGCTTTGTCTTTGGGGACGATGGGATTATCAACGGCACAATGGCAGTCATGCTGACCGACCTTGACCTGTTCGTGACTCCGTTCAACACGACCATGGTCAACCCTCACATCGTCGCTCTTGGGCTATACCAGGCGGGCTAAGCAGGAGGACTTGTAACATTACTTGTACTTGATAGAGATGATGTCAGTTTTATCTGAACCGATTTTGACAAAACATTTCAGCCTCAACTTTGTCGTCTGACTTGTCGTTGACCTGTAGACACCATGGTAGGAGGAGTTGGGGGAAAGGCTAGACAATTTACATAGAAGCTACAGCACGTTCCAAAACTGGTGCGACCGCCTACACTCACGTCTCTTGGTTCAGCAGGGCGTACATTTGCAAACAACTGGAGAACGATGACGGCTCATGACACCACACTCTGCATCACCGTGCGGAAATGGACACTCAGGGATGGTCGGGGCTCTGCTACGCCATCAAACCAATCTGTTGTGACATCAATTGTTAGTCTACCGAGCGGGAACTATTTCCCGACCGATGGCGGACACACCCCGCCGGGGCTGCCGAAGCCCCTCCCACAGCCCCAGAACGTCCAGTCAATTTATTATCGGCTACGGACTTTGAGCAGCGAATCACGCCCCGCAAGATCTTAAACTTACAGATGCAGCATGATGTGCCATGCCCTGTGTCACGCTTCTCCAACCACGCTTTTGTACAGGCTAGGTGAGACAGCCCCTGCACTCGACGCAACGCAAGACCACGCGCTCATCGACACGTCCCTTATCCTTCGCCAAGCAGAACGTGCAGTGGATGCTGTAAACTTCGTCGCTGGGGGTGGCGCTCTGAAGCGTCACGTCCTGCACGCCATCCCGGATGTTCGTGATCAATGGCAGGGTCGCTGGCTGGGTTGGTGACACGTGCCATGGAACGCTGTTCGCTCGCAGCATCGCGGTCGTGACATATGGAGCAGCCCATGAATCAGCTTGTTCGGATAGCTGGGCGTCCCTGGGAACAGTCGGGTGGGGCTTCTCGGACGCTGTGTTGATCAAGTTCTTTATGGGGCCGGCCCGATTCCACGCGACTTTGTCTGAAGGTGAATCGTCTGGCGCGGGGCTGACGGTGAATGCGTCGACGGAGGGGTATTCGGGGTCGCCTTGTGCCTGATGCTGGTTACGAGTCGCTGCTTCGTACCATCGTTGAGCTAACCGTACTAGTCGGTGCCTCAATCCCTCAGAAGCAGCTCATGCCAAACCCTGGGCACTGCGCAAAGGGCCTATCACAGACTGAGTTCCCGCCCAAAAAGCCTACAATAGAGAGCCGTCGCATCGCTATCATCATCGGTGACGGCTACGATCGTATTGCCTTTGAAGGTATGAAGACGGCTATCAAGGCAGCGGGAGCACTACCCTTCGTGATCGGAACCAAGCGATCTCCAGTTTATGCTGAAGGGCAGTCCTCTGAAAGCTCGGGTGGAGTTGTTGCAGAATTGTACAGGAGCTCTCCAAATTCGATGGGTACCTAGGTCCTGGGTATATTTGCGGCCGAGTAGCAGCCCAGGCCTTGTGATTCAATGCTTCTTCTGGTTAATTCACGCACCAACCCATCACATAATCAACTATCTGCCTCACCCGAGCAATTGGCTTTTTGGCCTCCAATTTCAGTTACTTCACAGTTTGTAGTCCTCGGTTTCGATTAGCCAGCGCATACAAGCGATACGCCAGTATGTCGAGTGGACCAATTACAGCATTAAGAGGATGTCGATGCAGGCCTGCGAGTGAAATGATGGCCTGCCACTCTCTTTTCTTTTGAAGATAGTGCACAGAATGATCGCATTGGTACGTAAGGGGCCCATTAATCCCCCAGGGGTTAAATCCCGTTGCGTTGGCTTTCTCACATATTTTCAGCCTCGGTATGATTTTGACTCTAACAAGTATCCCCTATATTCGAACATCCTGCCTTGCCCTTGCGACATGTGTTTCCGGTTTTTCAGAACCTCGAATAAAAGCAAATCGCGTTTAAGTCGAACAGACTGGCCTTCATCGAAGAATATGAATATTCAGCAGAAAGAATTTGCGCTGGTAGTATCGACGCCAGTTGTGTGATTCAACGCGTTGACAACCGAAGACCCGTGGGTCTTGGCAGAACACAGATTGAATAAGACGAGTTCAAACCAAGTCTACTCCAAAAGCCCATTTGATTCTTCAGGAATCAGGTTTGGTCATTGGGCGAGATGGTGGTCGATGGCCGCGAAAAGGTGCCTGCACATCGCTAGACCATGGCTAGAGGGTCCTGCGTTGCAGATGACCGGTTTAAGCACAGATTTGATAACGCATGGCTCATTGCTGCATGGAAACTCCAAATTATACGCTCGACAGGGCTCAAATCTGCGAGGGAGGTTCTTGGCGCATATCTCGCCTGCTAAAGCCCTCGGTTGCGCAGCTCTTCCTGCTGAGGCCCTTGTTCCCGCAGCCCTCCGCTGCGGAGTTCAATTGGGGACGCAGCGCTCCCTGCGGCGAACTTGCTTTCGCAGATCCCGCCCTGTGAAGCACAGTTGATAATGCAGAGCTTTTCTTGTGGAGGAGCACAAGTCTTACATCTCTGGGCTCAGTGCAGCGACAGCCGTGACCACGGAGACTCTCAAGCCTGCAGACAGAAGGAACACTATGATGCATCAGAGTGTGAGGACAAGTACTGGTTCCTCCTAGGCTAGGAATCCGGCTCCTTTTATGTCAAGCCGGCTCCGTTTCTACATAGCAACGCTTGCGCACATAGCTAGTCACGATCGCTGCTTGTCGATGGGGGCTTAGATGTTTGGAACGGGCGTTGACATAGTGTTTTAGAGAGCTTGTGGCCGTCAGTGGCACGCCTTGGCTGACCGGGGTTGGCCTCAGTTCGCCAAGAGGCACTGCCCCTTGTTTCCATGAAAACCACCCGTCTAGATCCTCCTCCGTTCTCTGCGGTGAGATACAGACGAGTGTTGCAATATATTGTACAACATCAGGATAAAAGACGGTCAAAAGTGGCTCATGGAGCAATTACCAAGATTGAGCGTCCAGATTCATGCAGGAAAAACACCCTAAGACCCTAAATGTCGAAAGAAGCCAGACTCAAGAAGGCAACACAAGGACGAGTGAGCAGAGTGTGTGGCAGCATGTTTTCTACGTAGGCAAGCTGCATACATAGCTTTCCGGACGAGCGCGTACAAGCACGTTGATTGGTCCTCTTTCTCCCACTTCCTTTATCTCATGGTATCGTGCACTACTATGACTTGCAGAAAGGTTTTAGGATCTTAGCAATTTATATTCCATTTGCATCATTCGAATTGCTGATACACTGCGACTTTATAGGCGCTCCTCCCTCCCACCTTCCTGATGTTCATCACGTTCTACCCAAGTTATGTGTAACCCCTTCGAAGAGGTTCTTGCTCTTCATACAGCGATCGCATAATTAAAGAGCTATCCTTTTTAAGTAAGGCTGACTCCAAAATGTCTATTGAGACTCATTGACAGCACCGTGCCGGTCCTATCCGGTTAAAACGGTCAGTGAACTATGCCCCAGCCTGTTCCGTTTGTTGATCCTACCTTCAGGTTGGAGCAGTTCTTGCAATCCGTGCAATTTGACATATTAGAGCAGTTCTGGCAATTGGTACAGTCTGTCATGTTAGAAGACTGCTCGCATACTTCGCAGTTGATGCAGTTGCTGCAGAATGAACAATTGATACAGTCCGTACAATTAGAGCACTGACTTCTGTGGTAAGCATTACCCAGGGAATGTGCCAGTGACATGAGCAAGAATGGGCCTAGAGGCGTAGAAACATACATTGTTGCATCCTGTGGAACGGCGTTTAGTGTTGCCGACCTTTATTAGAATCTATAAACTTACCTTCGCAATTATGACAGTTGCTATTATTCCTGTTCCCATCAACCCCTCTAGTAAGATGATTAGTTGGCGGCCGGACCTACTGAGGAAGATAATCGCGGTCATTTGGGAACGCGGGGAGGAGCTCTTGGCTTACTCATTGCCCAGTAAAGCGTGTTCTTTATCTATCATGTTGTCCACCGAGAAAGAACATCTATCGAAAATAATATTTACTTCTCTAACGCATTAAGTCTTAAGCAGGATATTATATACGCTTTACAAGATTGGATTGGGTCATCGTGACGTAAATAAGTAAATAGTACAGCGAGACCCCGAGCATCCGATTGCCGCTGACCAGAGTTACGAACCCATTTTCTGGATTGCCCTGTTTCAAATCTACGCACGCGTGGACGATGTTTCCGTGAGCCAGAATGTCTGGCAGCGTGCCAACAACAAGACTACAGGTGCGCTCTGCCATAGCTTATCAATTGAATCTCCATGCCACCGCTACAGCTATCTCGCAAGAGGCATCATTCGTGGGCAAATGGGGTATGTCTGCCAATCCTATTTAACCAAGACCGTTCTTCAGATCACCGATCACGCTTACAGTATCATGTAGGGTGGAAAACCTAAAACAGCTGTGCATACTGTCGCAATGACGAGTTTCCGTTGGTCCATCGTAATCGGAGCTTCGTTGGCCAAGTGACTATCTGTGTGTTCTGTCAGCGGACTGCTGGCCGCCGTGAGGTGCGCGCGGAGGCACCGGCAGAAGCGGATGTGAAGGATTGTGAGTATAGCCTCGTATCACCCTAAGTTTACTGACGAAGAGCCGCTTGTCAAGCAGTGTAGGATTTGCCTAGTCTGAGGGACATGTACCGCACGTCTTGCACACCCTCACCGCCTTTGCGGCGACCTCTCTTTTTCTGGGCCAACCGCAATGGAGGTCGAAGATCCTGCCAACCAGTGTTGAGTGGGCACGTCACGCTCAATGTTCGGCACCCCTCAATCGTTCTCCAGATGATAAATAGTATGCTGGTGGGTTGTGGTCCGCCGAAACCGGTTCTCTCCTTCAGAATAAGTTGCCGCCAGCGCCGACCTGGAGATTCTCGGAGCCATCACTCGAAGTTTCAATCGATTGGCCGTAATGAGCAGGCAATTAGCACCGACACCATGTGACACCCTGCCTTACGACAAGCGGCCCACCATCAGCGAGTTTACCGTATCCTTCTAGCGAAACAAATTTCTGTCTGCTGAGCGAGCTGCACCTAGCAAACTCAGCTGGGCAGTCTCTCTCTGCGCGAGTCATTCTCCGCTTTTCTAGTACGTCTTTTCGACTATTACAAGTCAGCTATACGATTTTTCAATGGCAATGGATACCTATGGCATCTAACGCCTGTGCCTGCACATTATCGGCATAGATATCACCAATCGAAGCAAGCCGAGTTCCGAGTCCCGCTGAAGCCTCAGTGCAGATGTGATTTCATGGCCTTCCCCGGATTACGGACAGTAGAGGGTATGTAGGGCGGCAAAGCCACTCAGCTGTGACCTTTATGTGCTTTGGTTGACAGATGAGAATAGAACGTGGTATAGAAATTCTAGAATTAAATCACATAGCAAAGCTGCCGACAATTATCATTAAATTCATGGCAAACTTTTCGAGTTGCCGATACGGTAACCAATATTGCTGATACCTATGAATATCGTATCTTGCAACGCCTTTAGCTCTGGCAGGCAGAAAGTCCAGAGCCCAGGTGGTTTAGATATCTTTATTTGCTGCTGAGGCTTCTAGGTACCCAAGCAATTTGTAGAGTGTGGGTGCGTATTCCCATAGTTGATAAAACGGACAAGGTCAACGACAAGCAATGGCACCAACTTCACACTCAAGTCACAAACTGTTAACCCTACTTTTGTAGTCTTTCGCTTGATCAACACTCAACATATAAAGAGGGAGAGGAAAGCGAAAAACTTACGGGTCGAGTACATGCTTTGCGATGTTCCACCCAGGTAAAGCGCCCGAATCTCCAGGCTTCCGCTCCATGAAACTATGGTCTTCAACTGCACAAGTTGGCTCCCCGCCGCTTGTAGTCATGAGATCAATATCGGGGTTGCGAGCCTGACATTCAGTAGTCGCACATCAGCTTTACGGCCTTCTAAGGCTCTTTGAAAGTAATGGTAGAGACAGGCACATACTTCAACATGCCCCAAACCCGTATCTGTTCTGTGAGTCGTTCCGCCTTTGAGGAAACCGGGATCACCCCAGCCGGATCCTCCACCGGCATTATTCGCAGGCGTAGGTTTAGCGCTGGCACCGCCAAAGGTAGCAGCGGTGGGATGAGTAGTGATGCTGTTGGCGCCCTCTCCCATCTTAATGGAGTGGAATTGAGACAGCTATATGATTTGATAAGTCAGTGGTTGTGCGATAGGGACATGGCGATACGATGATCACTGGCCAGCAAGTGAATTTAGACGCCGAAAAACAATCGGCAGTGATATCGAGATAGACGTGATGAAGCTTTACATACAATTAGGTGAAAAGAAGTCCTTACTGTCTTTTCGAGAACCGAATTGTATATCTCGATATCAATGTTGAGACAATACGTGAGAGGCCAGAACTAGGTAAGAGAGAGGATAGCGTTATAAACCATTTGAGCGAATACTTCATCTTGCCACCTCACTAGCTCGCTTACTTTAGGACGTTCGTCGACCATGCGCATACTGACGTCATCCTTTGTCTTTCGTTGTAGAACCACCGCGGCAAGCTGATAAGCTCCCGTTAGGTACTCAACTTCCTTGGGATTCGGGCAAGGCGCCGGGAAAAACTATGACGGAACTCTGTAGACAGCCATTCCTCGTCACTCAAGAGCCAACGCAGGGCGTGGTAATGCGTCCGATTGAGGTAAGACTGGAAGACCTAGGCCGTTTCCGATGATGATGCATCGCGGAGCATCAGCTGCAAGACCGGCGACGGCGCCCAAGACCGCTTGTCCGGGTGAGAAAGATGGGTGTGTGCGACGACGTTTCAATAAGGTGAGATTGGGGCCGCTGAAAGTGGCAGGTAGACGGATGCGGTATTTATGGGTCTTTCGGCTTGTCTTATTGCCGACCACCTCATATCGCAACGGCGTAGTTTTGTCTGTCTGTCGCCAAATTTGAGGGGCATTCAAGACGCTTGTGCAAAGTAGACCTCTTCAACCTTCCTTTACTGAAGTGATGATCTGGGCAACAATCAACTGTAGGCCGGTGATTCGATGAAAGCCCTTTCAAGATGCATGCCGTAGCATCAGTAATTTGTGCTATCATTCATTGAAGCAGCGTTGGATGTTCTCAGATCATTCACCGGCATTTGTTCGAGCTCCAACGTTGAATCAACGCCCGCAGTTTTCAACACTTAAAAACGATGTGCAACGGTTCACCCGTTCACTGCAGCGATGTGGGCGTCATCACCGACGTGGGCGTCATCACCATAGATAGACTCACTTTCGGCACTGGCTGTGGATTTGACGATGACAGCTTCCTACGTTGTAAGTAATCAACGCGCCTCATTCTCGAGTACAGCCGCACAGGAACCTAGCTACCATCCATATAGGCATCCCCATTGAGTGCAGCCATGCCACGTTTGCTGTAGATGCTGAGAAATTGGAATCTCTGTATTTACTCTGCTCCTTACTCGATAATATATCGTCTATCAAGCGCGACACGGTTTTGTGAACCGAGATTTACCCCCCACGCGTCCCTGCTGTGGAGATATATTTTGGAATAAGTAACTACAGTCAACTCTCACCCTTAGCACACCCGCTCTTAGCACACTCCCGCTGATAGCACCCAATTTGCTTGGATGGACCCACTTTTCTTGATTTTACATACAAATCTCCCGCTGATAGCACACTCACCCTTGACACACCTTTTTTTTTGGCTGAGTAATCTGCTTAATCAGCCCCACTAGCCAATCATAATGTCTTAAACCATAATTTCCCCACCCCTACAAAGACCGGCCACCCAGTCTCCAAGCCTAGATTAAGTGGTGAGATTCAAGCTCTATAAACTCTATATAATCAAGCAATAAGAATACTTACTTTATGAATGTATTATACCATCTAATCAATTCTTGGATCTTATAGAGGAAGATATTGTAGTTGAAGATAAGATCAATAGGTAAGATATATATTAATAAAGAGAGCTTAAAAGCACAAAATATTAAAGAAAACGGGCCACCACCTAAGATATTATCTGATTTTAAGGCAATGGGTCATCTACAGGATATATTGGAAGCAAAGTAAAGAGCACATCAGACCATATACGTTAAGTTAAGAGCTTAATCAGCGAGTTTGGCAGAATTCAGGTCGAGGAGAAGGGTCAGGTGACCTTAGAGGATATGGGATAGAAGCCTAAATAGGTAGTTGGGCTTAAGGCTAGCTAGACTCTATATTATGTCATCCTCTCACCCTTAGCACCTCTCACCCTTAGCACCTCTCACCCTTAGCACACATTTTTCTATGGATAGGAGGGTGTGCTAAAGGTGAGAGTTGACTGTACATAGCCGTAGACCTGAAGTCGAAGCCGATTATAGCGTCTTGCGTTGTAAGTAACTTAGTGTGTGAACTTTAGCTTTAAGGCATGTAGGCAGCTCTTGGTACGCGGAAACAAGCACGAAGATGCGCCGAATCCGGTCGAATCCTTTGGTTCGTAGCTCGATCATTCGTCATTGTGGGCCAAAATCGTCAGTAGTGGCAATTCTCTGTCGCTGACCGCTCTCTGGACCACGCTATATTGGCCAATGAGAAACTAGCTAGGGGCTGGGCCGTGAAATTGATTGGCCTTGCCATTGCCAGGTTTTTGCCAAACAGAGATCTCTAACTAGTGGCCATTAGCTCGAAGATTTGATGTTTTCCTTACCCGTAGAGCCATATCGATCTCCAAAGCATCTACCGTAGCTTCCATGAGCTTAATTGCAAGCATTACACCCTCTCTACTTTATTGGTGTGCAGCTCACCCCACCACATGCGCTCTTTTCGTTTATATAACCACCATGGCCGATCGCATGAGGATTGACTACATCTTGAATCAGTGCGAAGAGGGCAATTTGTCTGACGCAAAGAAGACTTTTACCAAGAGACCATTAAATCTTCCGCAAAGCGACTGTCAACCCATACAAGCTGCCCGAGACGATCAACGATTCGATACTGGAGAGTATGCCGCTTCATCTAGCAACCGAAATACTGTTAAGGCGATCAGATTATGCGAGGTTGTCAACGACTTTCGCACTTTAGAAAACGAAACGTTTGCTTGCTTGCACTCTCTTTTGTCTATGACTGTGTGTCATGACCATTATAGTCTGCGTCGTTGGCATGAGGCCGCTACTCAGTTACTGCACATCTCGAATTTTTTGGGCAGTAATGAGAGCAATCGCAATATAACAGCCCAATTTGATATGTATGCTTGGCAGGCCCCCAAACGCAGTTCACACAATTGATCTAAAACATTGGTAATAGGTTTATGCTAGACGCTTGCGCCCGCCGGTTCCTTGCCTTCCGACTTTACC
>JACWFT010000191.1:0-74553 GCA_019775415.1 Penicillium sp. VS I D KN
CAGCAGCATCGGTCGCACCAGGTTGTTCTCCAGCAGCATCGGTCGCACCAGGTTGTTCTTCAGCAGCATTAGTCACATCATGCTTCTCCCCTGTGGTGGTATTGTTATTAACAGTCTCCTGTCGTTGGGAGTCTTGGCGATAGTGGTGACGATGCTCCTGGCCTTGTGATTGATCATCTTGATTTCCCAAGGCCTCTGAAGGCTTGGGCGGCTTGTAGTTCGCGATTCGAGATGTTGGGGCATATTGACTAGTCCTATCAGTCATGATTCACTAAGGGGAAAGCATTAAGGGTAAAACACGTGTTTCACTCACAACCATGCAATAGAATCATCGTTGGAGACAACGTAGAGCCCCTCATAGCCTAATCTTCCAGCATGAGAAGCCTCAATATGCTTCCGAATAATACCGCCCGACCCCCATTGCTGCTCCTTGGGCGAATAGCTACAGTAAGGACACACAGATGCGCATTTTGGGATTGCAATAGGACCAGTACAGGGGAACTCTGTATAACGCAGGTCGTTGTCGGCATGGGCATGGGCCGGATTGTTACAAATCCTCTTCTTCCTAGTAAGAAATGACCAAGTAGTTAGTTTAAAGTCAAGGGCCGCCTAAGGTATTACCAATCATCACATAGTAGTACTTACATACAGCGGGTCTTCAAATCTGCTACCTGATGAGGACCCAGCTTCTTCAAAGACGCATCAGTGCGCTCTTTCTGCTTCTCATTAGGCTCCCCAAGGCTTGGAAGGTCATCTCTTGAGATGGGACAAGTCGAAGCTACCACATTAGTTGAGACCTCACGAGGTAAGGCCGTACCAGTCGAGTCTTCGCTAGTCAAGGACGGGCTCTCAAGAGGAGGAGCCCCTCTCCTACCCCTCTGTGATAGAACAGCTGTTGCCTTTGTGCTCGTCGCCTTTGTGCTCGTCGCCTTTGTGCTCGTCGCCTTTGTGCTCGTCGCCTTTGTGCTCGTCGCCTTTGTGCTCGTCGCCTCTGTATCTGTAGCATTCCCGTTGGTGGCCTTTGCGCCTGTTGTCTTTGTACCCGTCGCCTTTGGCTTCGCTGGTGGCTTCGCTGGTGGCTTCGCTGGTGGCTTCCCTGGTGGCTTCCCTGGTGGCTTCCCTGGTGGCCTCCCTGGTGGCTTCCCTGGTGGCTTCGCCGCATTTGTCTTCATCACCTTTGTGCTTGTTGTCGTTGGCTTCGCCCCCTTCCGCTTGCGTGATGCTGGGGCCTCGGTTGGCTGCGCTGGAAGGTCGGTCGCATCCACCGGGGGTGGCTTACTGCCTTTGTTTCGAGTTTCAACCATGACTTTGGTAAACAAAGGGAGTGGGTCTTGCTGGTGGGTATTGAAGTTAGCAGCGTAACCAAAAAAAGAGAGAGAGGTGTGAGGAAAGAGGCTTGGGTGTGTGATAAAGAGACGAATGTAAACTGTTAGATGAGATTGATCCTTACTGTGATTCCTCCTACCTATTGTTTTTACCCTTTGGATATTGCACTCGGGATAAGAAGAGGGGGAAGGGGAAGGTGAAGGGGAAGGGGAAGGGAAGTGCGATGCCTTACAGATAGATTGTCGGTAAGACGGTGCGTGGGAGTGGAATGGTGGAAAAGTAAACAAAGAGAGAGATACTTGAAGAGACTTGTAGAGACCTGTAGATCGAAAGTCGGACATGAAGAGGTTTCTTTCAAGTGATTACTATTAATTACTAGTAGATACTTAAAAGGCTATAAAGCCACAAGTATGTTTCTAGAAATAGCCATGATTCAACCTCAAAGTTTAAGGTCTTTCTTTAGTTAATTATACCCATCGCTTTCGATCTTCTAAAAAGAAAATATATTAATAACGAACACTGTTTCAGTCAAGTTTTGGTTATTTCATGGATACTTCAAAGGAAGAGCGATGATGAGGTCGTGTCAAAGAGTATACTAAATTCAGCATACTCAAGACTGTCACCTACTTTACACTCGAAGATAAATCGCGTTGTAACACCCATCATAAGTCTTCTTCCTCTTCAATTTCTAAGTTCGTCAGTTCTATTCTCTATACATACAACTTGCCCAAGACAAGTATCCTTCCGATCACAATGGCAGGAGATTCTGAAGAAATCCCAATCGATCCAGCAATTCTTGTAGCAGAAGCTACTCTCGGAGGAGGTCTTCGTAAGACTGCTTCACAAGGAAGTCGAGTTTCTCCAAGAAGAGGTCGTAGAGCTGCTTTTGGGGGTGACGGTGCAGGAGACGGAGATGACCAAGGTGGCGATGATACTACTGGTGCCGCTGGTGCAGGAGGTGGAGGCGATCAAGGTGGTCCTAGTACTACTGACACCGCTGGTGCCACTGGTGTAGGAGGCGGAGATGATCAAGGCGATTCTAGTACCACTGGCACTGCTGGTATCACTCGTGTCGCTCGTGTCGCTGGTGCAGGAGGCGGAGATGATCAAGGCGGTCCTAGTACCGCTGGCACTACTGGTGTCACTCGTGTCGCTGGTGCAGGAGGCGGAGGTGATGGTGATGGTGGTCTTGGTCGAGGTCTTGGTCGAGGTCTTGGTCCTGGTCGACGCCTTGGTGGAGGCCTTAGAGGGGGACCTGGAAAAGGTCGTGGTGGAGGCCCTGGAAAAGGAAAAGGCCGTGGTGGTAAGGGTGGTGATGGGGGAGGAATTCGAAAGGTAATCCGTCAAAGGGTAAGGCCAAAGCCAACCTCAGGTGAACTGTGGGTGGGTGTGCCAAACGGGAGTAGACCTAAAAAATGGGTGTAAGTACTATATGTCATTTCGTACTACTAAAGATGACTAGATATCTTTGGATGCTACTTGGGATCGCTAGTAACTACTAGTAATGCCAAGTGAAAAAAGAAGTTACTAATGAATATATACCTAGTGACGCCCCGAAATTATGTGACTGTGCTGCTCCTACCCATCCTGCAACTAAATGGCCAACTGAGAGGGCACAAATAGTAAGATATACTGCACTGAATGATGTTTATGATATTTACTAAAAGATCTACAGGATATACCAAAATGTGCTTATCGATGCCCCTTCTGTCAGTATTCAGTCCGCCATGGGAATACTATGGGTCCTAAAGGTGCTGTCATACGGAAGCATATTAAGAAGATGCATATAGTATGATATACTCTACACTTTAAAGGAAGGATATAATATAACTAACTAGTATTATAGTAAAAGGAAGCACGTCAGTTTGGTTCAATTATAGTTATAAAAGGAAAAGTGGGTATTAGAAGGTATGTTTTATCCCTAGGTAATGGGTCTTTCTATATTAATAACGTTGCTACTTTAGTGATACCAATAATATCCGTGATGACTCCGATGATGAGTATGAGGAATATGAGGAGGATGAGGAGGATGATAACGAGGAGGAGGGATATGAGGGCTTTGATCCAGAATATTATGGTTATGGAGCAGGACGAGGGGGTGGAGGGGATGAAGGAGATAGTGGAGATGGAGGGGGCGTAGGTGGTATAGGGTATGGACTAGAGGCTGCGAGAATTGGGGCCTAGACTACTAGGTTATATAGCGAATAAGGTTATTAGTTTACTTGCTGTTACTTGCTTTTACTTGCTTTTACTAGTAATATGAGGACTACTAGAGTCACTCTTTTTTAGTTAAGGATTCTTCTCCTATACTATATAAGTAAACTCCTAGTAAATACTTTAAAATACTAGTGATTACTAGTAAGACTAAAACTTCTACTATTACAGTATTACCAAATTCACCTTCTTAAGTCTATAGGTCTTCTAGTTAGTACTAGATAATACTAGTGTTTACTAGTACTACTATATAATTTTATCTTCATAATCTAAATTCTCTACCGTTTCTTACCGTTTCATACTACTTCTTACAAGCTTTTATAAGTACTAGACCAGGTGGACCAGGTGGGAAAAAAAGGGGAAAAAAGGTCTGATTACTTGTAATTACTAGTAATTCTAACTAAAAACAGTTAGAGTTAGATTTTTTTTGACCTGGTTCACCTGGTCATCTTCGTATCTTCATGTGATAATCTAAGTCTTTCAATTTTACTAGTAGTTACTAGTAAATATATCCTTAAAAAAGCAAAAAGTCATGTGACCTGACCAGGTGGACCAGGTCAGGTCATGTGACATAGCCAGGTGGACCAGGTGGACCACCCACCTGGTCACCTGCTCACCTACATACTCGGCATAGTATATGCAAAAGACCGGAAAATTTAGTGAAACCGGGGAAACATATAGATGGTTTCCTCGCGATACTCGCTAAACACTCAGCCTCCTAAGATATGGGCGACTAATAGGGCTGGAGAGCAAAAGCCACTATTGCTGACTTGACACGAGAACAGTATCAATTGAAAATGCATTAACTTCTATATGAATCATTCAGTACTTGGCCTGATCCTGCTCATGCGCCAGGGTTTTATCTTTGAGTGGCTGGAGCAGCCAGGCGTTTCCAATCCTGCGGTTGACGTGCAAGATTTCCATGGGATCCATATTCCTTGTATTGACGCCGAAGTCAGCTATACTACCGTCTGGCTTCTTTTCTTTAAATGGCCACCAATAGCATCTAATTTCACGTAAAGAGGATTAGCCAACCTATTGAGATCTACAAACGATCAGCCGATCGAGACTTACACGCATCCGCAATTCTCACAGAAATTGAACGAGATCTCTCTATCTCCCCACACGTACTGAGAGAGCTTGGCGCCTTCTTTTATGTCAATTCTGATTTCATTCACTTTGTAGTACGCCCAAGCGGCTGCATAGCGCCGACAGATTGTACATTGGCATTCGTTGATCTCCTCTGGCTGGTGAGGCACGATCACGGTGATGGCGCCGCAATGACAGGTGGATTTGAGGGATTTGTCCGCCATTTCAAGCGAGAGGGTAGACCACAGCAGAGTGGGAAAAAAGGGGTTGATTAAGCACGAGAAGCTGTTTCTCTATAGAGAACACGAGATGTCTGTTGGTGCTTAGATAAGTATCAAAGATATGCCGAGTCGCAAGCATCTTTTGGGCCTGAGGGCATGATAGTGTCGCGTTCCCCGCTGACGTTGGCCGGTAAAATAAAGCACGTGATTAAGCTCCCGTCGCTGTCATAACGAGAGTGACCGCCATGAATCTGGGGTGAACATTCAGCGGGCGGCGCCTGACTGAGCGCTTGCTACACTATCACTTGGTAACAACACTTCATAGCCAGAGTCCCTAAAAGTGGGGTTATCTGTAGATAAAAAAAAATCACTTTCCTTCATGAATATGCGCTATATTCTTACAAAGTAGAGTAAACACCTGACTGCTCGCTTCCACGCCAATCCCTTGGCATCTCGGCTGAAATTGCCTCAGAAAGGTACGGGCGGCATTTAATTGGTTCATCGAGTCAGAAACATCGCAATTTACTCGGCCTCTACGTGAATATTGATCTGTAACCCGGACATGCTATCTAAGATCACTATCGGCAAAGCGAGCTATCACCCTTCGAGACAACTTGGAATCCAGTTGGATCGAGTCCTGGTGTGGTTGCAATTCTCGATCGCAAATACTTGCCTAAGTAATGCTTACTGTGCTTACACTGCATAAGAAGTCTGCATTAGTTTAATAATCTTGTTCCTTGGCATTGATTATTCCGCTTCTGCACTGACATAGCCTCATTTGCTATGAGATAATGGGGTTTGCATTCCACTTTGTAAGAATAGCTATACCCCTTTGGCGAAAGATTGACCCTCTTCACCGCATATGTACATTCGGTTAATTTAATTACAGATTTGCTTTCGTATAGGACGGTTGGAGTGGGGGTATAAATATGCCTAACAGGCCCCCGCTCTCGTAACACGAAGTTCAGGATTGGGCAAAAGTGAAGTGGGAATTGACAACTAGATATCGCAAAGTCCTAAAATGCCATCATCGTGGATCCACACTCTGGCGTCTAGCCTCCTTTTGACTACGATGATCACAAGGGCTGCTATCGCCAAAGAGAATTTCAAGTTGCGGCCTTTCAAAATCGACCTCTCCGACAGAGTACCTCGAATGATCCATCAGATTCAAGAATCTCATCTTCCCCAGACGCCTGTGTATACAGATACTGGGACATCTGCAGGCATCACCCTAAGTGACCTGAAGTCTTTCAAAGAGGAATGGCTGACAAGCTTTGATTGGAATCATGAGCAAATCTCCATGAACAAGTATGTTTAACACGTGCATATACATCGGGTTTGAAAAGTTTAACGCATACTAAAAGCTGTTGCTGGAGCAGGTTTAGTCACTATACAGCAGAGATCGAGGGTTTGACCGTGCATTTCATCCATGAAAAGTCCGGCGCAGCAGATGCTATCCCTCTGCTCCTGGTTCATGGTTGGCCGGGTTCTTTCCTTGAGTTTATCCCTCTGATCGAAGATCTTACCAAGGCTGCAACGACCAAGTCAGGAAAAGGTGTTTCATTTGATGTTATTGTGCCATCCCTGCCAGGCTTCGCTTTCTCTTCTCCCCCTCCAATAGATTGGACAATCAAAGACACAGCGCGAATTTTCAATACTCTGATGACACAGGTTTTAGATTATGAAGAATACGCCACCTTCGGCACGGATTGGGGCAGCGGAGTTGCCTATACCCTGTACGATCAGTGGAATACGACGGTCAAGGCAGCACATCTAGACTTTCTGCCATTCTACCCCTTGAGTGCGGCCGAGTTGGCCGCTGAGAATATCACTCTCACAGCGCTAGAGGATTTTGAAGAGGATGTGACTCTTACATGGAGTAACGAGGGGACTGGATATTTCAGTGAGCAGACCACAAAGGTATCGGAAATTTGGCCCTCTTATCAAGGTCCCACGGAAGCAATTGACTAACAATAATCGGGTTCCCCTTAGCCGAATACCATCGGTCTGGCTCTTTATGATAATCCCATTGGGCAGCTCGCGTGGATCGGGGAGAAATTCATGAATTGTATGTATTTATCCCAACAATGTAGCGCCAATTCTAACTGAGAGACTAGGGTCCGATCCCAAAGCGGGGCATGCACCTTCAGTTCTCACCAGAAACGAGATTCTGCGCAGCGTTTCTCTTTATTATTTAACGGAAAGCTTTGCATCCTCAGTGGTGATCTATGCACAAAATCCCAACGGATTCAGCACTGTGTATAGCAAAGCTTCGAATGATGCCCCACTGCTTTTCAGCGCTTTCAAGTACAATCCCGGATTTTGGCCACCGGCTCTAGTGGCCCAGGTTGGAAACCTAGTTTATTACAGAAGTGAGTATCTTCCATGTCCCGGGTAGTGGAAAATATAGGCTGACTTAGTGTCATTCAGATCATGGATTTGGAGGCCACTTCCCAGGATTGGATAACCCTCCTGCTTTGTTGACAGATTTGCGAGAAATTGGAAGCTATTGGGAAACCACGTAATGAAGCATTTGTAGCTTGTTATTGGAAGTGACCGCAGACTGGGATGATATGGGGTACTTCCGACATCCATGTCGTACGTAAGTTTCCATTGCGGGGATATTCGGAATATCTCCCTTGGAGCTTGGACTATGTATCTATGACCAAGGTTATATATCTCGATCATATTACCCCCTTGTGTTCTTCCTTCTATGAGAGTTCAAAACACATGTTGACCACAAGTTTGTGCGGTCCACGGATAGAAGCTTTGCCAAAGGTATTTATCTTGGCACTTGAGATGGTTGTCATATAGTCCTGGGAGGGGGAATTAGAATGAGCAGTTAAATTCTTCATAAGCAATTCGACAATCCCAGACTCAGTATAGTATAGTAGACACATTTCAAAATTAAAGAGATATGTCTCACTTTATGGTTTTTTTGAGAATAATAAGTCTTGTCATTTGCACCAGACACATGTTCTAACCTTGGAAATGACGTCGGTAATTCATTTAATTATATGCATATCCCTAGGAAGAGAGAAATGAAGTTGCTTAAAAGAATTAAGTCCCCACACAAATCATGACTCCAGATCCAGCAATTTTGCAAATTCACCGCTCTTGCTCACTAATTCCTGTGGATGTCCCACTTCTATAAGCTGTCCACTATCCAGGACAGCAACTTGATCAAAGTCGAGGAGAGTGTGGATTCTATGTGCCACCATGATCACAGTGCAGTCATCGAAAGACTGCCGTATGACCTTTTGCACTTTGGCATCCGTTTCTGGATCAAGACTGTGGACACGATTAGAGACCAGATAGGCCAGTAAACCGAGACTGGATAGCAAATTAACATACCTGCTCGTTGGCTCATCTAGAATCAAAATCTTGCTTTTCTTCAGCAGAGCTCTTGCTAGACAGAATAGTTGTTTGTGGCCCTGGGATAGAACACTTTCATCTAAATTTGATTCCAGCAACACTTCATCCGTGCTATTGTGGCTTGTCACTAAGGAGTCCCAAACTCCGACGGACTTGAGTGCATCGATGATTTCCGTGTTCGATGCCACATTTAGTGGGTCTGCATTTTGCCTGACGGTGCCAGGGAAAAGGAACGGCTCTTGGCCGAGACAGCTGATGCGCTCTCTGACTGTTGATCTGGACAACAGAGAAATATCTTGTCCATCGATGACGATCTTACCCGAGAAAACCTCATTAAGACGGAGGAGGGATAGCGCTAATGTACTTTTGCCACTGTTTTGTTCAACGTTCATTAGCTCTGCTTTCTGATACGGAAAAAATGATTATGATTACCTTCCCGTCCTACCACAGAGGCCAAACTTATCTCCGGCACGGATGTGAAGATTAATTTTGTTAAGTAAAGGCTTCGCGTCAGAATTCCATGCAATAGTCGCATCCACGAATGAGATTTCTCCTTGAGTTGGCCATTCTGGGAGCTCATTGTAAGTCTGGGCAGTGGTGTTGCTCTCTTCGTTCGGAGTCTCTTCGGCAAACTCCTTGATTCGTGAAATAGCTCCCAGTGAAGTTTCAAGCAACGTCCAGTTCTGAATCAATGCCGAGAGGACGAGTCCTAGCTCCATCATCATCACAAGGGCAATTCCCAAGAGACCTGGCTGAACACGAGTGCGCAGAGCGAGCGAGACGCCAACAAGAAGTACTGTTAAGGCAGCGACAATCAGATTTAACACGAGGCTCAGCCATCGCTGAATGCACAAGAGAAGATAGTAAGGCTTCTGGGCCGTGTCTAGCATGGAAATCATCCGAATAGAGGTGGCGTGGGTCCAGGAGAAGGCACGGATAGTGGTTACTCCTGCCAAAGACTCGATGAAGTGGGTATAAAGAGGGCTCTTGAGCTCGATCCTGTAGTTGCATTGCATTAGTTTGAAATGGGTGGGGTATAGAGAAAAAAGGCCTACTCTAATAGCCGCAGTTGACGTGACGTCTTGAGATAGAACCGCTGGATCAGTACCAGCAGTCCAATCACAGGGGGCAAAGCTGCTGCTAAGTATGGAAGTGAAGCAATGGCAATGGCGCCTTGCGCAATAGCGGCAAAGAATTCTGTAACTCATGGTGGTCAGGACATTGAAATAGTAATCTAGCCATGCAATCACTGAACTTACGGAAACCTGTAGATATGAAGGCCCGAGGTAAGACCATGTCCACTAGTCTAATATCCTGACTGAAGCGGGTTACTAGGCTTCCAGTCTCGACATTCGACAAGAACGACATCGGAGCGCTGTTCTTGTCAGCCAATAATCGAGGTATGATCTTAAATAGACTCACCTCATGCAAACGCGTAGCATGGTAGAATGAAGGTTCTGAGAAGCTGCCGGGACGATAACAACCCATGTCCAGCTAGTAACGGAGTGAAAATGATTAGCCAAGACATGAAGCTGGCCGACAGTGTTGAAACTTACAATACAGCAAGCGTCAGCGCAAAGAGTTGGATGACCGAGAATGCTCCATATAGCCCAAGCCAGTAGCCTAAGCGCGAGGGTGCGGTATTATCACTGCTGGAGGACCAGAGGTCAACCCAGATGTCTGCGAGAATGTCAGCCGGGTGCCTTTCTCGTGAGAAAGCCAAACAAATGAATATAGTCGTCATAACTTACAGCGAAATCCGCTTATGCCAGCTTCTGTAATTAGGAAGAGAAGTAAAGCGGAAATTCGCAACCAGCCCAGCGCGGAGAAATAGTACTTGTATACAGAAAGATCTGTCATCGGGCGCTTGACATCTGCGGAGGGAGTGTGGATGGACTCTGCGGTTTGATTGAGAGGTTTTGGCAACTCATCAATTCTCTCTGCATCATCATTCTGCCTTAGTTGCATCCCCTCGATGTGAACCAAGTCGTCAATTTCTTCTCGGAGCTCGGTAAATCTACCCTGCTTGGAAACTTGACCATCTTCTCCCAGTACCAAGATCAGATCGGCTTGGGGCAAGTGATGAACTGGAACAAAATGAGTGTAAGATGGAGTTTTCGATCGGCCGAATAAGCTTTGTAATAGACGGAATGACACACCAGTGTGAGTTGCTAAGAATACCATACAGCCAAGCCGACGTAACAGTCCCGTCGGACCAAAGACGTTATTGAAGACATGTCGAGCGGTTGCATTGTCTAGACCACTCAAAACATCGTCGAAGCAAGCGATACGTTTGCGAGCATAAACAGCGCGTGCGATAGCCTGCACAGGCCAATGTGTCAGTGGATAATAAACCCAGTCTGAAAATATAGCTTACAATTCTTTGTCTCTGTCCTCCACTGAGTTTAGATCCTTTACTACCCACGGATGTCTCGTCACCAGCTGGCATCTTCTCTAGATCTAGATCTAGCGCACATGCGCTAACAACAGTGCGATACCAGTCTGGATCAAAACAGGAGACGTCGTCTCCGGCAATGTTACTCCGTATTGATGTGTTAGATAGCCATGGTGTTTCGTCACAGAATGCCAGATCTGGGTATTTGATGAAAAGCTCACCTTCCAACACGGGCGTTTCACCTGCGAGGCCCTTGAGGAATGTGGATTTACCACACCCTACTGGTCCGACAAGGATAATAACAGTGCCAGTAGGAGAGGACTCAAAGCTGAGTGTAATACCCGGTGTGTTGCTCGGAGAGGGTTTCCAGCCAAATTGAACATCGCGCAGTGATATAACCACTTCTTTCTGTGTGGGTAGACTTTCTGGAAACGAAGAAAGCTCGATAGCAGAGATGTTACTTGTCGAAATGGATTGAGTTTGAGAAAGATGTCTCTTCTCTGTGTAAGTCACAAATTTGTCAGCAATTGTTCAGGATACGAAGTATAATTCGGCATTCAGGAACAGCGAATATGTTAGGGTAATATGGAGAGAGAAATGAAGTACGTACCAAGTCGGGCCGGGCTTTTGAGGAAGTCTTGTATCCTATTCAGGCAACCCATTGAAGCATATGCATCTGGAATCGCCATCAAAAGGTAGCTCAGTGGCGTAATCATCAAGTTTATGAGAGACAAAGATGTGATGGCTTTGTTGACGGCAAGACCGCCAGAGCCCTGCAGCAATGCTAATATCGCATAGGCAGCGAGTGTCACAAGCTGCCCAAAGGTCAAAGGAGAATTAACTAGATTCCAATGTCAGTAACATGATTCCCTGTTTCCACATATTTGACTCTGAATAGGGAGGTAGCACGCACCCATACATATCCGAATAGACTGGAGCTTGCGGAAGTTCTTGGAGACTTCGAGCTCTTCCATGCGCATTGAATCAATCATATTGCTCATTGTCTCGGTGAGCCCGAGGTATTTGACGTTTCGGATGGACCCTAAAATGGAAGTCGTGAAGTTGATACGCTTTTCGGTAGCCTTAAGCCAATCTTTCTGCCGAGTGGAAACAGCGTTACCCATGGCAAATGATGCTGCTATGAAGCCTAGTGTATCTCTGTCAGAATACTGCAAAAAAAATGTTTAGAGAAAGACACTAACTTGTTGCAACCAAAATTGGACCGATGCAGACAGCACCGACTTGAGTCTGTAACAACCATGTAGCGAGAGCTAATTGAAGCACGTTCGCCCAGGTTTCACAAACTACTGAATAGAAATATTCTACGAGCATCTCTATATCAGACCCCATTAGGGCCATCGCGCTGGATTCATCTGTGCCTCCCAGAGGCAGATCCATCATATGCTGGAAAACAAGAGTCATTAGACCACCACGAAGCATAGTTGTGGCACGATATCCCAAATGCTCGTACGTAGCTCGGGAAACCTATGAGTGAATGTAAGTTTCCTTCTTAATAGCGCGAGCCAGCTGAACAGGCTTACAGCAACACCAGTGAAGACAATTGCGGTCGCTGCAATTAATCCGTAGCCCATATTCTGCGACAGCGGGGTCACCTCCTGTAGAACGGTAACGAACTTTCCAATCAGAAAGGGTTGCGCAATACTAAATCCCACGACACAGAGCCGTGGAATGGTGATCGTTGCCATTTCCCAGCGCAGACACTTGATCACCGCCAAAAGCAGTGCATTTTGTCCACTTTGAGAGCACCCCAGCCATGAATCTGTGAATCGAGTGGCTACTTCCGAAGACAAAATTTTTTCGTTGACTTTAGGCAGACCTTCCTCAGTCAATAATACGGAATGCCCTTTCCATAGCAGACTATTCAGCCAAGTAAATAAGCCTCGACTAAAAGGCCCACTCACACTCTCAATAGAGTGATACTTTTCATTTGGCATAAACCATTTCCGCTTCTCAATATTGTTGAGTGCCAGGATAATTGTCTTGACAGCGAGAGACGCAGAGAGACAAGTGGAGTAGGTCTGATGGCCGGGTACCAACCAAGCCGTGCGCACGCGCGCAAGGTCCAGAAGTAGCGTGATGAACAAGTAAGCTGAGGCGAGAAAGGATGGCCGAAGGGATCGGAAATGCTCCAGGTCAACAAGTATCACGATTACCAGCGCCGACACGAGATCGAGGATTGCACTCGCAAGTGAAACAGGTCCATTGGGAGGATGCTGTATTGCAACAAGCACCAGGAGGCCAATTTGAATAGCTGTAAAAGCTATGGAGGCAATCTGTATGATGACAAATCTTAGTCGCTTTCTTCCTGAGTAAACGCCAATAACGGAATAGTATACTCACCAGAGTCGCGATGCGGAATGCGGAAGAGAGCACTTTTGGTGACTGTCTAGACAACTGAAACAGGCGAAAGCTTGCCAGCAAAAGGAAACAAGCCGCAGGTAAGATATTCAAAATGGCGGATTCAAAGAGTACTGTGAAGTCGAAGCCCCCGCGACAGTCTGTTGTAGCGACTATGGGCCCAAACTGGCTGTCGCCGCATGCGCCCGTGGCTGGCATTGATGCCATGGCAGGAGTGGTGTAAGGTCAGATGGGATTCAAGGTGATGTGATTACGAAGTGAGGGTCTTCATGAAGTTTTGTTTGAGAATACGCAAAGAGGTTACTTCTATGACTGACAGAGGCCGGCGGTCTTCGAGGGGCAGCGAACAGCCACTGGCGTACACTGGCACAAGGAATAATGCAGCCTTTTATATCGGCCGTCAAATTAATGTGAGCTGTCAAGGGTCTGAAAGTGCGAAATTGTAGCCTGGAGAAGATTATTGTTAGGCAAGATAAGACAGCACTAGACCAGACTAGCACCAAACGCCTTTCCTTTCTCTCATCACTCCAGAACATGCTGGGTCAGCACTGATTGGCGGCGGGGCCACCCCACACTTATCGGACTCGAGCGGCGGGTCGGATCCCCGACGGCGACGCTTTGTGCCAAGAATCGTTGCGGTCGGCATCTCGACATGGTAATTGAGAACACAGTATGAAATATAGCTTACATTATCATCCGACAAGAATGGCCTCATCCCACCATTTAACCGATTGTCTGGATTGCAATGATAGGTTTCTCGAGCGAGGAACGAATGTCGGCCTAGTGCAAGCAAACGTGCGTTAATGTGCTGGAATACCCGTCAAGTGGATGTGATCGACCTTACCCTGTACCCACCCCCACCCCGTCAGAAGCGCCTGCAATAGTGCCTCGACTAGCCCCATAAGGCAAAAGGTCGATCACCTGGGCATTGGGTACGGCTGTGTCTGCGTCGGTGTTCCATGTTTCTCATTGTATTTGCTGCAAAAGGCCTGGCCGATGACGGGTTCCAGGTCATCTCGTCGGGCTTGAAGACTGGTGGGAGAGCGGGAAAATCTCCAGCCCCAATTTTCGCACAACGCGTATGCGTTGTGGCTTGAGAATGATATATCACTGGAAATAAATTATTTTTGGAGGATGGTCTGGATGGCCCAAAGCTATGAAATGCATTGGCTCTCAGTGGCCAGTTTGATGACCCGATTGCATGGCACTGGAGTCACTACTCCGACTTCCTAATCTTATATCTCGAGACCTGCGATTCATCGCTGAGGCCAACAGCCACTAGTTCAAGCTTGTATCCAAAAAACCATGGCAGGATAACCCAGCGGCCATAGTAGTATATGACGCCTAGTGCTAGAATGGCCAATGAAACCACCGGAGAAAGATAATAGGGGAGGCTGGTTGGGCTGGTAGGAGGAATGAAGGGCATAACAAGCAAAAACTCCAATATGTCAGTAAGTGCCTTTCAGGGGGCAGACATAGCAAACTTACGATATTGGCTGCGAGGTAAAAAACAAGAGCAGGCCATGGCACAGTAAACGGGGAGTGAAAATTCTCTGTCTTGGAGAATCGCAACTTCAGCAGTCCAATAGTGATAAGTGTCAAGAGAAACACTGATGGGTAGGTGCCGAGGCCGACAACAAAGCTGAACGCATCACCTGCTGGGGGAGCACAGACGAAGAGAATCGTGACACCCAGATGAATAGCAAGGGAGAAGATCGGGGTCTTGAATGGGCGATTTTGCATGAGGAGATCTGGAAATGGCGTGGTTCCATCTTTAGCAAGCTCCTGGATAAGACGTGCTAAGCGATATTAGCCAAATAGGATTTTCATAAGAAGCAAAATATCGTATCAATACTCACAGACAGAAAATGCCACGCCGAGAAGGTGTCCAATTGCTGAAAGAGCCACCAAAGCTGGGAGGGCCTTCACTGCCGCTGACTGTCCGTAGACATTCCGGAATAGTGTAGCTGCAATGGTGATATCGGAGCTCATGAAGTCTTCTTTTGAAACACCGGCAAACTATAATAGATAAGTAAAAGTAATTTGGGATCTTCAATTAAGATTACTCACGTATGCAATATTTGCCAGAATGTAGAGCACTGTAATCAGACTCATAGCTGTAGGCAGTGCAATTCGGAGAGTTCTTTGGGGGTTTTTGACTTCAGAAAGCACCTTGAATCTGTTAGCAATCTTGTATCTGACGGAGCTTTGCTGTTCATACCGCATTCAAGTTATCATAACCTTGGTATGAAAATATTGCATCCAACAGTGCTGTGCCGATGTTGTAGCCGCTGCTAGATGTCCCTTTGAAAGATGTAGAAACCTCAAGGTTGTTGGGCTTGGGGACTTTGAGGTGCCCTCCAAGCGCTGCAAACCCAGTACACACGATGAAAAACAAGATGAACAATTTCACAAATCCGAGTATGTCTTGCAAGCCTCTTCCCACTCGGGGCGCCACGGCGTGAGTTATGACTGCAAATGAAACTGAGGCAATGGCCAAGCCCCGCTCTTTCCATGTGGTGGAATCCACTCCAGCAGCCTTCAAAAGATATTCCGATGCCGTGATTGCATTGCTAGCAGATGTTTCTGTCGCCAAATGTCGTTAGCCATTGTTAACCAACAGTGACGTGATGAAGGAACCCACGCAGAAAGATGCAGTAGAAAAGATATATACAGGTCATCAACAGCTTGGGCGAGAATGACCGTTCCATATAGACTTTGATACCACCTGAGACCGGAAGACTGCTGCCAAACTCCAACATCACCAGCGATCCGCAATACGATATGACACCCGCAAGGCCCCAAAGCACAAGCGATAGTCCTGGACTCCCAGCTAGTTGAAATATTGTTGACGGAGTGGAAAAGATTCTGAAATACACATGTGAGTGGTGGCTCATCGCTTCAAGAGGGAGGCTCACCCTGCGCCGATAATTTTGTTCACGATGAGTGAGATGGCGCCCCAGAGTCCAATCCTGCGGTCTTGCAGGATATGTGTTTCTTTGACACCATAATCAGAGATAGAGTCGTCAGAGCCGGAAGCATGTTCGGAGTTTGAAGCACTTTCAACCTGCAGCGAGTGTTCTAAACGGTTAGCATTAGAAATCGGGATGTTGTAAGATCTTACTGTAGTTGGTTTCCTGCGCTTCCGACATTTTAAGGTTTCCTAATTTGCATATCGAAAATAGATTCAAGGACGGTCAAATATATAATTTTATGTAACAACGTGTGGTGGGAGCTCGGACGATGACAACTATGTAGCATAAATGTCGTGATCGTGTTAACCCCTACAATGTACGAAATTCAACAACTCAGTATTGACCTTGACTTAGCGGCTCCACTTCGCTATACATCGGCTAGATGAGGACGTATCATTGTTTTACATTTGTCATTTCTCAATGGTTATGGATCTCATCCGTCATATTCAACAATGTGGTGTCAGATCTTGCCCCTCATAGCGTGATCAGTCACCAACCAAAGTTTATACTCGACAGCTTGGCAGTTAGGATGATACTGTCGGCCATCGTATTCGCAGACATAAACCGAGGCTAAATCTCGTTGTTTGAAAGAGTGCCTAGACTCGAGGTAGTTTATGTTTGTGAATGTTGTTTGCGCAAAGTTTCTAAATCCCTCTTTTATGACTCACGTCTAAAAGAAGTAAGGAGTTTGGCTGATCAAGACATTTATTCAGTGTACAAAATTGGAGACCTATTGCATCAATTGATCATTGGCACTCCTTTAGACCAATATTTTCGTAAAAAGCCAGTGTGTTGTGCTGGTATATATACATAAAATCCCACTGACTAATCATATAGGAGCGGTAGCTCAGTGGTAGAGCGATAGATTGCAATTACCCAGCGATCATCTATAGGTCCCGTGTTCGATCCACGGCCGTTCCTGCTTTTTTGCTTCATTGTTGGAATTCTTCGTTCCTGGCGGGACCCGCTTTCAGTAGTGGAGAAAGGTTCCGCCGATAGATCACATGACCTTTGTTTTTCGCGATCGAGTCCTTTTTGTTTCTTGATTCTTGGCTTTCGAAAAGCCAGCATGTAGATTTTATGATCATTATCAATATTCAGAATGTTTCAGATCTGTTTTACCGGGTGGAATTCCGATATTTGTGCGATGTTGGGTTGTCAGAGTGTGAGTGGAGAGGTATGAAGTGAGCCTCCCAATCAATATACATCGATCAACTTCGGAGAATTAGAACTGCTCTCCTAAAGGCAAGAGCTATCTAAATCTAGATCGGAGTTTGTTCGGAATTAACATGTATAGTCCCTTTTGACACCATTCCTGGACCGCGTCATCTATCACGGAAGTTACGTGATGGAGTACAGAGCAAACCCCGCTTTCGCAAAACGAACTGTCCTTATATCGATCATTGATCCGGCATAATAATCTACTGCCTGCTTTGTAGTTTTCTTCTTCCTCTCGCCATGTCTGCGACTGAAACTATCACTCACCCCCGTCAACCTGATATCCAATATCATCCTGACTGGGTGAAGTATCAAGCACGCTCCCGCCAACGTAAGGAGACTGAATCACTTCAGACCAGCTTGCCAGCAGGATTCCCTCAGAAGCTAGTCTCGCCGCTTGTGTGGGAGGGAAAAGATATTGAAAAGCGTGATGACTGGATTTACCAGCTCAGCGATGTTCAGCTTGACGAGATTGATGCTGCCTTGAAGAGCTTCAAAGGTAAGACCGTATTAGTCCTGGACTGGATTATCATTCTGACAGCAGTAGCTCTTGAAAGGCCCTTGGGCTACATAAACGAGTTTAACTTCCCACTCCCAAGTCTTCGACCGATCTTGAGAGACCTTTCAAGTGAGCTCCACAACGGTCGAGGATTTTTTGTTCTCCGAGGTCTACGCATTGATAATTATTCTCGAGAGGATAATGTCATCATCTACACAGGTGTTTCCTCTCATGTCGGCAGTGTTAGGGGACGCCAACAAGACACAAGACTGCAAAATGGAACATCCCCCATGATCTCACATATCAAGGACATCACCAGCATTACCGAGAAAGGAAAGATCGGGGCACCATCCAATACAGCGGATAAACAGGTCTTTCATACAGATGCTGGGGATATCATATCCCTTCTCTGCTTGAGTCCCGCTGCAGAGGCAGGTGAAAGTTATCTGTCGAGCAGCTGGAATGTATACAATATTCTTGCAAAAGAACGTCCCGATCTTATTCACACACTCTCGCAAAACTGGCCAGTTGACGGGTAGGTTCCCTAAGACCAAACGAGTTTCGATACTAATCAACTATAGCTTCAACAACCCTCAAAAGCCATACACACTTCGCCCCCTTCTATACCATCAGCCAGCTACAGAGACTACGCCCGAGCGTGTTTTGATTCAGTATGCGCGGAGATACTTTACCGGATTCCTTGCCCAGCCCAGATCTGCGGATATCCCTCCCATCACCGAAGCTCAAGCGGAAGCATTAGATGCGTTGCATTTCTTAGCAGAGGAGCACAGCGCCGCCTTGGATTTCCAAAAGGGGGATGTCCAATATGTCAATAACCTCAGCATATTCCACGCACGTAATGGCTTCACAGATGCACCAGGCAAAGAGTTAGTGTTCGTGAACAATATTCGAATTATTGCTAATCATGACAGGCGACATCTTTTACGACTCTGGCTGCGTGATCCGGAGAATGCCTGGCAGACGCCCGAGCCACTGCAGCATCGCTGGGATACAGTGTTCAAAAACGTCACCGAGGACGAACAGGCATTTCCTCTTAATCCTGGTAGTTTGCGAAAGACAGTTGGGTCTTAGTTTTCAAGGATACAGTATATTGCTTTTCAGTGGCAAATCTCGTCGCATGGAGTGCCACGTCTACAATCTGGGAAATAATGTCGCACGAGCAAATATTTATTAGCTGAACATCCAGCTTTCCCCCAGGAGTTGAAGGCAGCAATAAGATGATGTCGTTTGTGGGGTACCCTGCATGATCTTCATTGCCTATCTGTTGCGGTGAGCGACTAACATGATAAACTCTGTGTGAGATCTGAGATTTTGTTGGTTCACCTAGTATTTTATTTTTGTCGTAGTTCGTTATCTCTATAAGGATGGTCACTTGTTCTCGCCATTAGTAGATTCTTCGGCGTGCTCTTATACTTGAACTTGCATGAGTTAGTTTAGACGACGCTCGGATAACATGCCGGTTGACGACCGACGGGAAATTAAAGAAGGGCTAATCAGGACATTGGGCTTAAACATACTGGCAGAGTTATGGTGGCGACTTGAAGATCGACAGTCAATTGGCTGTTGTATAGTTGCATACTGACAAGTCAAGTTTCGACCCTATACAATAAGAAACTCTCACTGCTGCCCAACCAGACATAAACATGCACGCTTCCAACCAGTGAGCTAGTAAAAAAGTCTTCTATTGTTCCATTCACGAGGCTGATCCATGGATCGGCATCAGTTCAACAAATAATCGGCCGTGCTTGATCGGCATCTCCCTGCCGAGATGACGTAACTGGCTTCACGCAGGCCGTCCACGGCCACTCTATGAGCAGTTGACTTCGCGACCAAAGTTTAGTCTTAGCCAAGAGCAGACAGAAATCTTCCAAGGTTGAATTGCCTTTGCCCGCATGCCGCAACCCGGCAAAGTTGACCCGTGGGAGGCCCTTGGCCATTGTGTCCCAATAAGATTTGACCCCCGCGCGTCCCGCGGAGTTATTTCAAGAGCTGGATCAGCGAGCCCCAATTTCAATTTCCTCCTGTATTTAACAGTCCCTTCTCCCAGGCTAAATTATACTCTTGACTCTGGTCAAACAACAAACCTGGCCCCGTTATAGCCTCAATATGTCACACACCCATGAATCCCCCATTCAATCCCCTTCCACCTCTGAAGGTGCTTGGAAGGTCGACACACCCTTCGGCCCCCCAGAATTTCCACGCTCATTACCCGGTGGAATCCGACGCCTACGGAACACATTATCAAAACTTTCACCAGCTGCCATGGCCGAGAAAGAAATCCTTCGCAAAAAGAATCAATATAAAATCCCCCTGACGCACAGGAATGTGGACACCTTCGTTACCAACCAGGAATGCAACGATATAACTCGACCCAATCAACGCTCGCCAGAAATCCAGGTGGTCGAATGGCTTGAACATGTTTCTTGATCGGGCGACGTGCATGTATCCACCTTTCACGCTTGGTCGACAGACTTCGACTAGGCTTGTTCTCGACGTTTCTCGATCAACCCCGCACGTCTGCGATCGGCGAGTTCCTCGGGGAACCCAATCCGGTCCTTTTTCATCCTTGTCGTTCATATCGCGGCCAACAGAAGGGACATATAGGGATGGCTTGGCAAGGTATTTGGGTCCTTGGCGTTCGCGCAAGGCTGATTCAGTCAATTATGTATGCCGAGATGGGCCCGAGCACATCGTGGAACTTTGTCTCGGCACAATTGCTATGGATACGGTATACATATCAGGTGAGTGCGTCAGCTGCGTTTTTGTCGTTATGCATGGGACTAATTAAGCAATAGCCGATGTTCCCGCCGTTATACAGTAGTGCGCTGTGATCGACGTACAAGTGGACCGTATGGATTGGCTTGGCAACATTCTTAACCCGAGAGTGTACTGAATTTCCTTTCCGACATACGGTGGTCTCTTTCAGAATAGTAATATTTATAATGGACTGGTTATCACTTAGATCTAAATTTGATACCTAAGGAAATAAAATTGCATAATAATACACAGTGTGATGAAAATGAGAAGCGATCGGTGAAGATGTCGACAACTGCGGTGGACGTCTGACAGCGCTTGGCAACAGCTGGGCCGGGCTAGCCGAGACTGGGTCCTTGCCCAGATTTTGCCCTCCATGGGTAGTGAATCAGTATACTTGGATCGCCCACTCTTGGCTTTTTGCTCCACCAGTTAAGCGACTTGGCATACAGGGTATTGTCAAGGCGTGCTTCGGATCCCTCGCCTTTGTCCATATACTGAGCTGCGGCTCCGTTGATACTGGGTGCATTGGTTACACCCGACAGATTTCATAAGATGCTGTGCACTGTCGCGGATGAAGAATCTAGACTATAAATGTCCGGTGTTGACTTTGAGTGCCCATGAGCAAGGGGAGTGGGAGAGGAAGGATGAAGCAAAAATGTTTAGAACGGAACCTAGTTTGGGTTGTGCTCTTTCATGTTGGGAATCTGCAACTGAAAAATGACCTTCAAAGATTTGTGCTTGCTGCTTGGCAATTCCAAATGTGCGGGACATAGTCTTCAAGAATAATTCGAGAACAACGTTATACCTATATTATTAATTGAACCCCATCGTAGCTCACCTCCCATCAGATGCAGGATTTTTTTTCCCGATCTTTTTATTTCCCAGAACCTGGAAATTCTCAGAGCTTGGAGATCAGGTAATCAGGTCTTATAGTGTAGACCAGCGCTTCTTGCTCTTTTACCCTTCCTTTTCTCTCCATAGCCTTCAAAGTACAGCATATTGTTCTGGCTTGTCCCTTATCCTGGGCATTCGTACGCCGTACTCGTACGCTCTTTGTTCCTGACTTCTCTGACCTCCGATCCGACCTGCACTTAAGTGCTAATATTAATTAATGTGATGAACATCATCTCGCTAGCTTTGTTTGCGTTGGGGAAATGCCAAATCTAAGCATCTCGGTAGCTGTGAGAGGAGCTAGGGGGATCATACCGGTGCAGGGCTTCCAAGATTGAGCAAACAAAGGGCCTCCAAGAAGTATCCCGATGCTTTCTTGTACTTGAGTGTCCGCTTCCCAATCATTTTACATGGTCATTTGTTGGATCGTGTTGTTATGTGTCTTTAGGTCATGGGGGACTTAGATAACCTCACCGTTCCAAAGACCTACTTGATCAGTAATAGATTTCTTTGTATTTCTGCAAAATTGGCAAGAATGGAGATATGTAATCAAACCTTTCAACACTTGAATATCATGATAAGAGCCATTGGAATATTACCTCCAGGGCTTCTTCAACTCTTTCATGATCTTTTTCCTGGTATGCATAACAAAGGATAACTTATTGATGGACTCAAATCTTGCACAGCCCTCAATACCATAGATTGCCCAGCAGCACACTTTCAATTTTTTGAATCTCTCCTACCTATCGCATCATCCTCCTTCAGCACCAAATATCACCTACGCATATTCCCATCCTATCTCGAGAATGCCGCCTGAACTCAGAAAGCGAAAAACCAAAGGACCGCCTGCAGAGCCGGCTCAAGAGTCACCTAAAAGGCCAAAGAAGGCCACAAAGAAGGGCCCACAAGAGAAAATGGACGTTAGCGAGTATTACTACCATAAAGAGGAATACAAGCCATGGCCAAAACAGGACCCCCCAATCACAGATATTGAAAAAGTACCAGAGAGCTTGAAATGGAATGCAGATGACAATGATCTCGAGGATGAGTAGGTTCATATGTCAGCATTTTATGAGCTGAGACTGAGATTTGCTAGTGATATCGAAGGCCACATTGCACGATGCAAAGAGCGAATTGACACTGGTATCATGCCCGCCATTTGGGAAGATAAATTGAAGCTCTACAGGGCACAACATAAAGAGAAGGCCCAGTTCCGCGAGGAGGTCCAAGCACTCACACCAGGCCGCCCTTTTGAGGTGGCACAGAGGGTCTTCTACTTGTATAAGATCCTGGCAAGCCTGGTGGATAATGGAGATGAGGTGGAGCAAATCCCGAATGCAGAGGCCATCATATCTGCTTATAAAGCGGGAGATCTAGAATGGTTCAATGACGGCAGAGTCACCTACTGGCATAAAGGAGTACAGATCTGTGAGCCAAAGGTATGGGACGCCGATGATTTCGCCGAAGTCTCAAAAATAGCTGAAGGCAAGGGCTTCTGGGTTGAAGGAGTAAGTCCTTAACGTTTCGAAATCTAGCCCTCACTGACTCCTCTAATCACTAATATCTAGTGTTATGGGCCTGGGCCACAAATAATGGCTCCAGCGTTGGTTGTTCCTGCAATCTTACATCACGAATATGTCCATCACTATGTTTGCTTTGAGGTCAAAGTCCCAGGCGCGTTGCGTGGAGCAAAACTCCAGTTCTACGATGATACTGGCTCTTGTGTGCCTACCTTGTTCCAATCCGATGTGAAGTCTCTAAGAGCGTTATCTCCCAATATGGCCCCAGTCCGTCCAACCGGTCCTATTGTTTCGTCTGGGATAGGCGGCAATGCTATCACTCAGGGTTATTCGCTCGACTACCGGGTGATTGGAAGGAATGACATTGCCTTAACACCATGGTATAGATTACAGACTAGCGTTCATCCAGACTCCGATAAGAAGATGTTCGGATACAGGCTCAGTGGTTCATGGTGGAGGAATCTCCTTTTCTGCGCGAATGCCCCGGATGACTCGTATAACTTATACGTTGCCACCAATAAGGGACTTCTTGCTAATAACTTACCCGAAGTGGATCTATCAAAGGTAAGACCCGAGGCTTTTGCAGTTGGCTATCCCTCTGATTATAGAGGTCCTTATCTGGGTCATAGTCCTGCTTTGGCGTCTCCACCTCTGAGTTCTGCTGGTGGTCCTCCATTTCCCCCCGGCCCCCCCTGGGTGGCGAAGGGGAAGAGGGGGTACAAGAGGAGCAGGACGGGGAGCTGGACGAGGAGCTGGACGAGGAGCTGGATCCTGATGGTTGCTGAAAACACCATCAAAAATTCCGGAGAAACGCTAGTACAGGAATTTCCATGCACGGATTTAGTATGTTTTTCATGTTCATGTTACTCAAGCCTTGGAAATGGGATACATAAGATGGAATACATAAGAACGGTAATTTGATATCAAGACGTGCTTTCGCAGGACTCGGCTAGCTAGTTTGAATTGTTGTTTGTGTAATGAAATACGATGGAGTAAGAGCTCCATGTAATCAACGAGATGTAAAATGCACAGTTGCGATTGTAACCATTATAGACAACAAACTTCCTTGAACCCTTCGACTGGCAGTGCAATGCCATACCCTGTGTCTTTGGACTACCAGTGGAAGTCTTCACTCACCTTGGTCGGCGTTGCCTTTTCATACTTCTCGCCTCTGAAGTATCCAGTCCTACCTTGCCAATATTAGTGTCGAGATCTGCACTGATATCTTCACTTGTTGATGACCGACAATCGACAGTTCTATTATTAGAAATGGTGTCAGTATGATCCTTAGCTTCAAGGATTTTGGCATTCTGCCATGCTCATGCTTACCTGGTATTTCAAGTCCATAGACAATAGTGTCTTTACTCAGAATTCTTTACCAGTTGACTGAAAGTTGTTCGTTAGAATGAAGGGGAAATACCGGCAGCGGGGTTCCTGGCAAAGTTTCCCCGCGGTGGGGAACTTGGTTAAGATCAGCCCATTAAATCCACCATCTCACCTCCAGGGACATCGACAGTGACAGAAAAGGACAGAATGGGACTAAAAGTCGCAATTATCGGTGAGTGACAATCCTGGAAGCTTGAAGCAACCTCCACTCATACCAGTGGTCGCAGGAGCGGGACCTTCCGGTCTTGTCACTGCAAAAACACTTTTGCACAACTTTCCTCATGGTACATTCTCTCCCGTCATTTTTGATACTCGCCATGAGGTTGGTGGGCTTTGGACGGGGGCCTTGGATCCTTCCATGAGGACCAACCTAAGCATGTTCACGGTCGCTTTTTCTGATCTGTCATGGGAGTCAGTAATGGGAAGTTCCGGGGTCCCAATGTTTCCACAAGCGAGGCAAGTAGGGCAGTATTTGGCTGCATATACAAGGCGATATATTCCGGATGATATGCTGAGACTCGGGCATCGGGTCTTGAAGGCTGAACGGACAGCCGAGTCTGCATCTCCATGGATGATTCAGTGGAGGAAAGAGAGGTTCGCGCTTTATTGAGGTATTATCCGTGAAGCGTTAATAACATGAGAACAGGTCCGATGGAAACTCTCCACATGAAGAGATCGAGTCGGAAGAATTCGATCTGCTCGTTGTGGCAACCGGCTACTTCGCTCAAAAACATATCCCATCGATTCCGGGATTGGAAGAACTTGCACTCGCTGGTCGGGTTGTCCATAGTTCGGATCTGCAGAATAGCAGTGGGGTTCTTCGCGATAACAATTTCTTAGCTCATGGAGATATCGCTATTATCGGTGGAAGCATGTCCGGAGTGGAAGCTGCGTCTGCAGTGGCGCTCCACCAATCTTCATGGAAGGCTCACAACGAAGCTCAAGTTGACAAGCACATCGTACACCACGTTCATTCGCGCCCTTTCTGGACCCTGCCGACTCATCTACCACACGAAACCTCAGAAACAGTCTCCTTCTTGCCATTGGACTTGGCAATGTATGATCTTGGCCGTCGACCTCCAGGCCCAATCGAGTATGCATTGGGAGTCATACCGGAAGAGAAAGTTGCAAAAACCAATGAATATTTCAGCTCGCTTTTGGGCACTGAATACAAAGAATTTGGGCACATGCAAGGAAATGCAAGCCAAGGCATGAATTCTCGGCCCCCGTGGGTGGCAATAGGGAACAGCTACGCGGAGTTTGTTCGATCCGGGGCTATACAATCCACATTGGGACGCGCAGTGTCTGTGAAAACGAATCAAGACACCAATCTGTCTACTATCAAGGTAGCTTCGGATGGACAAACGAATACCTTGGACAACATTGCGGCTGTTGTACTGGCCACAGGGTTTACTCCATTCGACTCACTATCTCTTCTACCCGCGGACGTCTTAGCCGCTTTAGAATACAGCGAAGACGACCCATTTCTTCCGCTTGTCCTGGACAAAGGCGGTACAATTCGGTCTGAAATCCCAGACCTTGGCTTTGTCGGGTTCTACCGAGGTCCATATTGGGGGGTAATGGAAATGCAAGCCAGATTCCTCGGTGCAGAATGGGCCAAGGAAAACCGGCAAGCCTCGAGAACAGAAGACCAGAGACAAAGCTTACGATTCTTGAGAGATCCGGATACTAATTCCCAACGAAGCCAGTTTCCGATGGGGGACTATGTAGGTTTGATGGAGTCATTTACCAAGGATCTGGGAATTAACCGTACGGGGCTGTCAGAGGATGATAGTCGGTCTGGCCCCGCCATTCCTGCTCGCTACATGTATAGTCACCCATCCACTACTATACAAGAAGACATGGACAATGAGAAAGAACGCACGCTGGGTGCGTTGAAGGCTCTGTCCGATCCAAAGCATCAAAGCCTGCAAGAAGCTGCTGCATTGGCCGTCTTCCGAGCCCTTCATGGAACCTGGAAATTCTCCCGGGAAAACATAACAGGAGGAAAAGAGTCTGGAACCATTACCTTTTCTCCACAGTACCCTTCAAATCCGTCATACGACCGGGAGTATGTCTGCGATGAATGCTTAGATCTAGACCCAGACAAATCATTATCTACATCTTCTGCAATCCGCCCAATCTTCCGGTTGTCGGAATCAGGGGCTCACGAAAAGAACACAGAGATCGAAGTTTGGGAGGGTGATATTCCGGTCGAGGCTGGTGGGAATCCCCAGCGACTGCATCTCACACCTTTTTACCGCAAAAAGGTTGATGGACAGTACATCCCGGGAGAATATATGATTCATGCCAAGCTCTCTGGGAAGTCTCTGGGAATTGAGCGTGAAGCTACAGAGACTACTCTAAACGAACACGAGTATATCTTCCATTTCAAAGGCGTCTCAATTGTCAGTTGGGAGCGGCTTGAGCCGACATATGGCTCTGCGGGGCCCGAAGGCCAAGTACTTGCACAAGGCCGAACCATATACAAGAGATAGACAATCATTTATTGAGCAAATTAATCAGCCTGACGGATATATCTAAGTAATGACATACATTCTCGATTTGGAAGGTGTTTTGAGTTTGGGTTTGGCCCGATTCAAGCGCTCAGGTCCAGAACCTAAACTAGAATCTCAAAATAGCTAGATATAAGCGATATGGCCTCCATGTGAATTGTATTAGCTAGTCTATTACGTCTAGATAGAGGTCCAAGAATCATTTTCGATTCCAAATCTGATGAGCCTCGGCAGTCGAGCTATTCGCCACTCGACGTTGCATCGGGTAGGACAACGTTGATATTCAACGACAAACACCACACCGTAAGCATGAAGAACCTCAGGCTTACCTTTGATTACATGCAGATCAATAATTGTGCTATTTGCCCTTATGAACTGAAAATTCATCGATAAAGCAATACGTCGGCAGTTTCGTATAGTCGGCTCCGAGCGAGTGGCGCTGCTCCGAACCAAGGTTACAGCAGCAAGATTGATACCCAGCGAATCAAAGCACGGGAAAAAGAAAGTGGAAAATATGTCAGAATAAGCTTGAACCAATCAAAGCCAATGCTCATAATTTTCTTCAGCCTTGGCCAATCGGTACCAGCGAAACAGGGACCCGGACGGGTCCTACTGTAGTCCGGGGTCGAGTAGGGCCTGCAGACGGATCAACCGGCTCAATATCTTGAGCCTCATAATTATTTTGGTTTGACTTCGGCCGAAACTATATTTTGCTACCTCGGCCCCTGATTCTATATCATCTATATAAAGATAGATCCCAGGGCTGATCCGAGATGAAAAATGAAACCAAACACAACTCGCTCCAGCAAGGAGTTATCCTTCAACAACTCCGGGCCGCAACTATAGAACCCTCCCGCCCAACTCAACCCTTGCTTGAACATCATAATCCGATATAATAAGTCAACTCCCACCCAAATCTCAGGCCAGGCTCCAAGTCAAATCACAATGGAAGCTACACCGGAGCTACCCAACCTCAATCTAGACCCGGTATCCGAATACCGCGCCTGGCAAGCACTCTCAGTCTACTTCACCGTCTTGCTTAACCGTCAAATCCGTCGCCGCTGGCAACTCGAGCACAAATGCATGCAGGACAGGCCCGTCGCCCAATGGTTCAGACCAGTCATCTTCCTTGAGCCAGTTCCACAACTACACAAACCACAGCTACCAACCATCTGCCCGTTGACGGTGGCGAACCTCAAAACTAAAGTGCATCTTCTTCGCGGGCGAGTTGAGAAAGGGAAAGAACTTGCTTCTCAGATTGAGCGGAGGATGCTGGATTCTAAAGTCGATTTTCCGACACATTTCTGCCATACTTGTGTTGTTGGGTGTGAGTCGGAGTCGGAGATTTTGCTTACGAAGTGTGGGCATCGGGTCTGCAGGACTTGTCTTTCATTTGGGGTGGATGAGTGTGGAGTTTATGAGTGCAGTATTTGCTTTGTGCCGACTTCCTTTGTGGCTAAGTCTCCTTTGTCGATCCCACGCCGGGCTAAGTCGGAGGAGTTGGCTCCTGTTGGGCATAAAGATGGTCAGAAGAGGGTTTCTTTCGGCACGTTTTGACTGATCTGTTTTACTTATGCTTGAAATGTTGCATGTCTGGAGTTCTGGTTTCGTTATTGTTTCAGCGGCATGGCATTGCATACGATATACACCTGGGCACCTAATGGTCTTTGCATATAAGGTACACCTAATAAGATCATATTATAGTATTTGATTCCTTCGTGACTCCCAAAGGGAACTAGAGCTATACAAGACATGAGTCTCAACAATAATATGTACCGAATCTTCCAGGTCTGCTGACAACATCTAGGATGGTAATAGAGAAAAACCCGGAAGAAAAGAAAAGCAAAACAGGACATCAAATGTATCATGAGCCACGGCCTGTCCAATCAGACCACCACATCAATAAACGCCTTTGCCAAACAGCAAATACCAAGGAGAGTGAAAACAGTATAACGCTGGGACCAAGACATTATACAGGAAGAATATGCAACCCTGCCAGCTGATCATCAGCTATCCAATGCACTAGGCAGATTGTAGATATGAAAGACAAAAAACAAGACGAAGGTCTACGTGGGTATATGTAGGAAAGCAACAAGAAAGAACCCCGACATCCGGTTTTGCCGGGGTGGATGAAACAGATGAGCCAATTGGGTCGTTCACCGATCCTCTGCATGTTCGCCGTCGTCAATCACCATCTGTACATCCTTGACGGGATGTAAAAGCATGGGAGGAAGACACATGCGGCCTTCACCAGCTAATTCCTGTTGCTCACCGCCATCATTGTCAATACGCATGCCGAGCCAGCGGCGCCAGAGGTTCGGAGAGAACCCGGCGGAGTAGAACCAGGTTGTACCCTTGAAGTTGTGTTCCCTATCTCCGAAGACAGAGGTACGAGCACCACCTGAGGCACCGTTGCGGCCGGCATTGAAGACAGTCTCGAGGTATTTTGTCGGCCAGCGGCGGTCGATGTAGACAGCGTGCGGTACATACACGGCCTTGAAGCCGTGGTGCAGCGCTGTGGTCGCAGGCCACATCTCAGAGAACATGCTGTGGTGGCGAAGAGCAGTCTCCTTGTGCATGGTTGTGAGGAGCTTGCGGGACAGACGAGAGGCGGTGATGATTGCAGTTCGGCGGGGAGGCATGCCATTCTCCTTGTTGTAACCGGTCACGTCATCACGAAGAAGCCAAGTCGTGCCTTCGGGGTCGTACAGTGGGTTGAAAACAACCAAATCCGCATCTTCGCCCACACCCCATTGGTACTGGTCTTTTTCCATGGTCGTGGGTGGGATGCCTTCACCTTCCACCTCGAAGATGTCTGGCTCAGATGGGCGTAGCGGACCCCAGACAAACCTGTCACCCTGCTGATGTAATCCGTTCATATCACGATCCTTTTCGGTTCCATCGGGCTTAACCACGGACCACATGTTATTAGGACTGTTCGTGCCACTCTCAGTCTGTACGCGGACCATTTGGCGGAAGTCGTCCCATGAGCCGTGAACTGACGGAACGTAGAAGCGAGAGTTGCGCTCCCAGAGACCCTTTCGGGGCTGCGCTCTCGCCCAGTCGCCAACCTTGTCAAAGAGATGGTACCAGTGACCAGTGTAACGAGCATCCATCTCCCAATTCCAGAAGAAATCGTATTCTGGGTGCTGGAAGGCGAAATATTGCAGGGGCATGTAGGTACTGCGGTAGACGCCGTGGACGGGCAGACCACGCATGAAGGTTTCCTCCAGAGCAGGGTACATCAAAGCCATCTGCGCCTCTGACCACAGAGTTCCCATTCCCCGGAATTCCTCCGGTAGCGCATCGTGGAGCACGCGCTGGTAGGTTTCGTCATCAGACCAGATCTGGAGGTCGTTGTTCTTGACATGGATGAGGAAGTGAATGGTGTACTCGCCACCAGACATCAGAGAGAGCTCCGAGATCACGGATCGCATGTACATGATGTCTTCTGGGGTATAGTTAAAGTCGTGCCAAGTCCGGATGACCACAGCGGTTCTTGGTAGACGATCGGAACCGACCTTGGGCTTCGATTTATAGCTATCCTCCGGCTCCTGCACGGTCACATCGGGACTCCCCACGGGCATGGAGACGAATCGGTTCAAGCGCGGCTCGGGCAACTCGTTGAAGCGATGGCGATTTGCTACGTGACACTGGAGTTGCGCATCGGCCCAATCCACCTGTCGGAAGTCTACTGGGGGGATGTCCTCCCAAACCCGCTCCGCACCATCGCGGTGACCCTCCAGGCCGGCGCCAATGCCTCCCCTCTTAAACCCATATCCAAGTCCGTACGGTCCCAAACGTCCGAATCGGTCAAAGCACACATCGTCGCGGATACCAAGCATGGCGTTCGAGCCCATCACTGGCTCCGGGAAACCCTTAGGGACTCCAGCGTAGCTCTGCAGAGGTGGAACTCTGACCGTACGATCCTTGTCCAGGAAGCACTCGCGCTTCTCACCATATTTCTTGATGTATTCCGAAGAGGCGTAGTCCGGGTAGGGGTTAAACACCGTGCTGGACATGGAGGGCGTCATGTCCCGCTTGTTGTGTTGCTTGTCTTCCACTTTCTCTTCCACGGGGTCGGGCATTCCCTCCATGCCACTGCCAGGATATTCAGGTACATTGTCCTGGCGAGAGACTAGGTTTGTAATTCCACCATTGTAGCGATTGAGGAACGGAAATCCCTCCCAAGTGGGCGGTTTGGGCGAGACGACCTTGGGTAGCTCAACAGCGACTTTTGACACAGAGGAAGAAATGGTGAATCGGAAGAGAGTGAGGATAAATAAGACAAGCGATACAAAAAGCGTTAAGCAGAGCCATCGCATAATCCGTTGGGGGACGCGAAAGCCCACAGCTGGGTAGCCGTGTCGGAGACTCCCGCCGCTTGCGGGTGGGTAAGAAGTGGAGGAGTGACCAGGGCCTTTGTCGGTGTCGGTGTCGGACTCAGAGTCATCACTGCGATTGAAAGGGTGCAATTGGGGGCGAGCGCTAAGATGTTGTTTTTCGATGTCGGTGTCGTGTGCTCGGTATGGCGACGGTTTGTTGTAGGCCGCGGAGGATCTCCTCGCCTGGACGGTCATAGTGGCGGGCAAAGCATTAACCTGAGACCAAACAAGATAAAGAAAACCCAAGACCAAGATGGTCTAAGCACAGATTGAATCTCCAGAAGAATAACCAGAAAGAATTTGGTATGTGTCAGTTGTTTGAAAAAGGGGGTCCAGGTCTAGCACGCGATGACGATGTTCGTTTGGTGTTTGGGGTTCGAGATCGTCGGCCAGGCAATCGGGCGCGGGCCACAGGACCACCGAGGCTAAAGAGACTAATAATTCCCAGACTATAAGTTTGGGGAATTTACCGAGTATAAAACGTAAGACAATTAAATAATAGCCAGGTACAAAGCCAGGTACGATGGGTGAAAGGGACAAATACGAACGTCAACAGCGGAAAATGGCCACAAACGTAAGTCTCGGCGCTGCCAAGCCTCCGGAACTGGGAAATGAGCGATTACGCATGCGGTGCTAAATTTGGAGAACAAACTCCTTTGTACTCCGTGCACTGCATGATCATAGATCGTTGATCGTAGATTATTTCATATCATTCTTTGCTATATCACTTTTTTTTTCTTTACTGATACCCAATTCCAGGATTGTTTACAATAGAAAGAAACGAAAAGGAACAGCAATTTTGACGTGGCGCCAGGAATAAAAAAAAAAAAGAACAAATGAGGCTAATAGCATAGCGAAGAGAAATAGAGTGGAGGGAACACACAACCGGTTGAATCGTCCTCCTAATTGAAGGTTCATTCATTGTTCCCATGGCCTCGCGAAAGAACTCCATAGTCATCATCCATCATTTGCAGATTTCCCGTGGTATTTCTCTTGCCCTGCTACATACACACACACACACACACACACACACACTACTTCCCCTTGGTATTATACCCGCTTAATCGCGGTTGGTTTTCCGAAGAGTGTCGGCGAGCCACTCAAGACCCTCGTAGAGACCGTCACCGGTGGTAGCGCAGGTGGATTGAATGAACTGGGAATCGTCAGCAAGAACTTCAAGATAATATTCGGTGTAGGTCTGAACAGGGGGCATACCCAAGCGCGGCGGGTCAAGCTCTGGAGACCAAGCTGCTGTGTGATCTCAGCGGGGCTCATGGCGTTCTAGATCGCAATCAGTAATCAAAACGGAAATATCTCAGGTTCATGTCCCTACAGGCAAATCTTGCTTGTTGGCGAAAACAAGGAGCAAAGCATCGCGGAGCTCATCCTCGTTCAACATGCGCTGCAACTCCTCACGGGCCTCGACAATACGGTCGCGATCGTTGCTATCCACCACGAAGATAATACCCTGGGTGTTCTGGAAGTAGTGGCGCCACAGAGGACGGATCTTGTCCTGACCACCGACATCCCACACGGTGAACTGAATGTTCTTGTATTCGACGGTCTCAACGTTGAAGCCTGGAGCCTAGTCAGCACCTCCCTGTTTTGCGTTTTGCGGGTTTCCGGCATATCAATGTTGCGACGAGTCGGATGTATGGACCGGGGCGAACTGACCGATGGTGGGGATGGTAGTGACGATTTCACCGAGCTTCAGCTTGTACAGGATGGTGGTCTTTCCGGCAGCGTCAAGACCGACCATCAAAATACGCATCTCCTTCTTCCCCCATAGTCGATCGAACAGCTTAGAAACAGTGAGACCCATATTGGCGGTACCTCGAAACCTTGAATAGAATTAGTGGATGTTGTCGGAGGAAGAGTTGTAAGGAGGGGGAAGATGGGTGCGGATAGGGAAACGTGTTGTGGACGGATTGGGAATCTCAGGGGTGTGGGTTTGGCGAAAGCAATGCGGAAGGGGTGATCGACAAGGCAGTGCTTACCGGTAAAAAGATATGGATGGGGTTTCGTAAAGTGGATTAAAGGGGAAAAAGATGAAGAGGACAAAGTGACTCCGGGAGAGAAAGAAGAGGGAAGGAGAGGGAGTTGGTGTTTTTTTGTTTGGGATTACGAAAATACGCTGAACGGCGGCGGTGGGCGTAGTCTCGGTCACCCAAGATTCAGGACATACCAGACAGGTCCTCGAATTATAATCTGATCACTATGGAATAAAACCTTGGTTGAGGTTTCTATAAGTTCAATGTTACCTAGAAATCTAGATCCAACAGTGTGGCTTGATATCTCTAACGCACGAAAAGAAAGGACACGGTGTCGTACGTACTGAAAATACCGTCGGAGGCGAAAGGGGCCCCAGAACCAAGGGACCCAGATCAAAGCCCCGCTGATAGGTTGATGACTTATCGCCGCGCCCCAGTCTCGTGCCTTTCACACCTGGATTTCTGGGAAACGCCCGTCCACTGGGGCAGAGCCCACTGCCGCGTCATGACATCGCGGCTCATTTGCTATACTTTCTGCAGATCTGTATAGTCTGTTCTCTAGTATAATCTCATTTTCACAAGCAAAAGCTTTCTATCAGCGTCAATTGATCCTGAATCTCGCTTACCGCACATTGAGCGACAGCACGGCAATGGACTCAACCCCCTTCAACCGTGCCAAGTCCCCACTGGGGCTCCGCTTTGGACCAAGTAGAGATGGGCGATGGATCTGATCTTTTCAACGCCATCATTTGTATGGGCCCGTGCAGTGCAGACCTCCAGGGCTGCGGATATAGGCCAATTCGTAGTTTCTCATAGGTTGATGACATAACCTAATCCGTTATGTTCGTCATTCGTCGGGACATAACTATATCTACCTGGAGTAAGTTATACTAGGCACATTTAGGATACTACAAACATGCCCAGATAACCTAAAATACACTTTGAGCAAAGAACGTCCAGGGGACTGACGTCTTCGATGCTGAAAGAGAAAACTTAAGCTCCAGAAACACTATTACGAGAACGGCCGGGAGAACACTTAATTATTCCATTAATTGCTTCCGGATTGGCTAACAATTGAGACATCAATTAGACGCTCACAGCTGCCGAGCTATAGCTTATTTGGAGCCGCTTGTGACACCACCCATGGATAAATAAACTTGTGAGCGGCCTTAACCTTGGGAAATCCGTAACAGGCGGGGTTATTTAAGGTACATTTGCAAGAATTTCCACTGCCCGCTTCCAGGGCTCCTAAAACCATGCACTATGACTCAATATCCTCCTTTTAAAGGTGAGGTCTTTTTATTGAGTCATTCCTACGCGTGATCAACTTTAAACTATCTTGTCTGCCTACGCCGTGGATGCCACCTATCTTCTTTGACCACGTATGCATCGCTTAGGTTTAAGCTGACCACAGCTGAATCTTACCATATATTCAGCGGCCTGATATCTTACCCATTGATACAGCTTCGTGACAGGTGGCATGGCCGCGCCTACCGCATACTTGACAGCGACCAATCAGACCCTGACTGGCGCGCTTAACCAAATCAGGCAAAGCGTGGGTTGTTTTCACATAAGAGTTGAGGAGAGTGTTCCTAACTTCGGCTTATATTACTATGCTTTATACCTATCCGAGTGGGTATGATTTAGACAATAGATAGCAACCTTTTTCGCCTATATAACTGTGCACTGATTATTGATAGCAGAAGGCGCTGTGCTCATGTCCACGGGTAATGACTGAGGACTTCGGATGGAGATATATTTATGCCAGGCCTTGGGATTGGATCCACAACCTTGAAAGTATCCCGAAATGATACATTTGAGTGTACTTCTCCAACATGGGTGTTTCTTTTTCTCTTGACTCTTCCATTTTCCAAGGTTGTCAATGCGCTTTTTGTTCCTTTTCAAGACTAGCCTCATTACAGATTTTAGCGTTGATAAGAACTTGGGGTTTGCCGCGGGCGCAGTGAGTCACACCGAACTTACACAGGAGTAGAAATGCACATCAATATCTTGTATACTCCTTTAGCAAGTACACTGAGGTCATATATAAGCTAAAGAGGAATCAAGTCCCTATATTGGACCTTTGACGCTGAGGAGTTCGGTTTTGACATTTACATCCTGCTTCACTATGACGACCCCACACACTACAGGGGAGGCCCTCCTCATTCCCAAGACATTTCAGTCGCAACGGAGCCTGGAAGAGATAGTGGAGAGGTACAAGACTCTTCGACTGCACGGTCTCCAAGTTGATCCGAAATCATTCAGCTCAACATACGAGATAGAGTCCCAATTTTCCCCTGCGATATGGCGATCTCGGCTTCAGAACCCGGCGGGCCAAACATTTGTCTCAGTCGCAAATTCTGACAAACAAGGTATGGACATCGGTACTGCGGTACCTACAGAGCCCAGAGACTCGGATACATCGCTCCAGCGGCTACTCAGAAAAGACTGGGTCGGCATTGTCACACTGCTAGGCCCAGTCCTCTACAAGCCAGACGCCGATAGAGGGGCATCCGCCAAGCCTTGGGATGTGTTCATCAAGGATCGAAAATATGATATTCCGCAGTCTGCTCTGGATGGAGATATTAAAAAAGAGGACGTTGCTTACTTGGTCGTTGCGATGTTTGTATTGCCCGATGCGCGGCGAAAGAAGCATGCTTCTCAGTTGCTTGAAACTTTGATTCAGACTGTCAGGAAAGATGCTGTTGCTCGTGAGGTATCCAAAGCAAGCATAACAATTCAGGTTGAACCTGAAAATGGTGCTGCGCAGAGACTCTATGAAAAGCTGGGGTTTGAGGTGTGGGACAACGCGCTTCCGTTGGAGAATAAGCGCGGAGAGACAAACCACGTCGTTTCACTGGTGATGGAGGTTATTCTGACTTGATTCACTTAATTTCGCCTACATGTTTACCTTAGTGCAATATCACGATATTTCAAAAGTTCTATTGTATCTCTAGACTGACTCTGATTCGCCGTGGTGATTGTGCACGTGATCCACGAGAACCGCTGAGTAAGCAGCCTCGTTTGAGGGCAAGGCTAGCCCCAATCAGGTCTAGCGCCTCCTCGTGCCCACAAGCGGAGAAATTTGCGGTAACCTTTTTCTTCTCTCTCAAGACACTTGCGCTGAGCCACACCTTAAGTATTCTTTTGGAAGACTGTCGCCATCATGTCCAAGATCACAGTCGGTATGTTTTGATCTAATACTTCTCTACATTGACATTGAACATATCTAACACCCTAACAGCCGGAGTGCGCGAGAATGTCCAGTCTCTGCTCGACTACTCGCTCAACGAGAAGAAGCGTAACTTCCTCGAGACCGTTGAGCTTCAGATCGGCCTGAAGAACTACGACCCCCAGCGTGACAAGCGTTTCTCTGGTACCATCAAGCTGCCCGTTGTTCCCCGTCCCAACATGGCCATCTGGTGCGTTCCCGCCTGCGTCGAGCCTACAACCCCGCGAAGGCCGGTGTAAGAAACTTTTGAACAATGACTGACGGATAACAGTATCATTGGTGACCAGCACGATCTCGACCGTGCTAAGCACCACGGTATTGATGCTATGTCCACCGACGACTTGAAGAAGCTCAACAAGAACAAGAAGCTCATCAAGAAGCTTGCTCGCAAGTACGATGCCTTCCTTGCTTCCGAGGCTCTGATCAAGCAGATTCCCCGTCTGCTCGGTCCCGGTCTGTCCAAGGCCGGCAAGTTCCCCACCCCCATCTCCCACAACGAGGACATGGCCAACAAGGTCAACGACGTCAAGTCCACCATCAAGTTCCAGCTCAAGAAGGTTCTGTGTCTCGGTGTTGCCGTCGGCAACGTTGGCATGGGCACCGAGGAGCTCGTTGGTAACCTCATGCTGTCCATCAACTACCTTGTCTCCCTCCTCAAGAAGGGCTGGCAGAACGTTGGAAGTCTTGTCATCAAGGCTTCCATGTCTCCCCCTAAGCGCATCTACTAGATTCTCATCACTTCACTGTGCTGAGGTCTGGATGCGTCCGAGAAGTGAGGGTGTCTTAGTTTAGACCCGAAAAATAAAATGAAGCTCACGACTTGGTCTCAATATTTACAAAAACTACTGTAGATGTAGAAATGTCTTGTGCATAAACCGGTTGGATACTATAATACATGTATATTGAACTCTTATTGCATGCCCGCCATCAGCTCTGTCTTATCCAAAACCATGCCGCGCATGCCAATGAACTCGCGAAGACTCTCCCACTCTTCACCAACCTCCTCGCCACGCATGTACGGGTCCTTAAAACCCCAAGCAACGGCAACTCTGTCCATGGCCGCCCGCTCTTCTTCTCGCAGCCATCGCTGTCTCAAAGGAATGCCAGACAACCAAACCACACGCTCCATCTGATCATTGGCTGTGGTGATAGCCATGATTCCAAGAGACGATGTACCACCAACATAAGCCAGGGAAGCAGCAAAGGCAATACCAGTCGCGGTACTAGGATCCATGGTATTCTGGAAAGTGGCTGCCCATGTAGCAAGGGCATAGCATGCAGCAGGAGCCGCAGCCAATCCTATCAACGGAACACTGGCCTTCTTGAAGACCTTCGCACGGGGAAAAGCAGGCGCGCAGAAGGTATTATCAATGATAGCCAGGACCAGGGAGAGGTTCTTTTGCGCAATAGCCACGTTTAAAGCCATATTGGCCAGCTCGGCGGGGACAGCACTGTTAATGCTCTTGGGTTTCGCCTTGAGGAACTTGACTGGCGAGCTGCCTTCCTCCGGAACTGGTTTGTTGGCGTACATGTGGAAGATCTCGGGAAAGTGCTCCGCTCGCTCCAAGAGGGTTTGTGTCTTGGTGTAGCTTTCCAGGGCTTCCGGGGTAATGAAGACTTTCTCGTCCTTCAAGAGATCGGTTATGATACTGGAGATCTTGTCGGCCAGTCGGGGATCCAGGTTAAGTGACGACTTGGCTTGCTGTGTGGGCTTGGTGCTCTTCTCCTCCATATCAAGTAGCGATGAAGTCGCATTTCCTTCATCATTTGCCGAACCTTCGGATTTGTCGTGCTCTTTTGATACTAAGGACTCGGCGATCTTCTGGCATTTCTCCAGTAGTCCCACCACCGCTTCGTTGGAAGGGACTTGGTCCGAATGTTGCAAAGCCGAGGCATCCTGTTCGATTTGTTTGATGGCTGACCCGAAATTGGCGGACTCGGATGCAAAGGTACGCAAATTTAGAAGTGAATAGGACAATGGAGATCGAACATTTGCTCTTCGCAACTGTAGCGCAGGGTTATTGTTCGAGGATCGGCTTTGGGTCGTAGTGGGAAGCCGAGGGAAGGGAAGGCGTTGCGGTGTCGCGGAGGAGAATTGACAGAAATGGCAGACAGGGCCTTGCAACCTTGAGCCCCGTTGGGCTCTTAAGGCTACTCTCTTCATGGTGAGTTGAATTGGGCGTTGGGATAAAATGGGCGGACGTGGACCGAGCTGCGGAATTTTAGGAGAGGCTCTCAAGGCGGAGGCGGCGCCCCAGCGCTCTGACGTCTACTTCTGCCTTACACACCTTCTGGTCAAGGTCAAGGCAACCTCTATCCCCCTCTTAATACGCGATTAAGAGTCCCATGCCGCATCGTATTGACTACTCTTGTCAAGTTTAACCCTCTTTTTTGATATGCCTCCTCCCCCCCCACCCCCTCCGCCGCCGCCGCCTGGAGGACTTGGTGGCCCTCCCCCACCACCTCCTGCAGCTTTACCGACCAGGCCATCGAAAGGCGAAGTAAAAGGCAGGGTACGTACACTGATACTGGAATGACTGAGATCTATCATGATAAAGATACCAGTCTAGCCATCGGGAAAGCAGTCAACTAACGTTGTGACTAGGGCGCTCTACTATCTGATATTCACAAAGGCACTCGATTGAAGAAAGCCACCACCAATGACCGATCAGCGCCTATTATTGGAAAGACTGGAGGCGGCTCAGCTGCGCCGCCCATGGGAGCTGCACCTCCAGTTCCAGGCATAAGGCCACCTCCCACAGGACTTGCACCCCCGGTCCCGTCTGGACCGGCCGCCAATAGATTACGAAGCAACAGTGAAGGAGTATCCGGCTCGGATGCAGCGGCCAGTGCTGCAGCGCCCCAATTAGGTGGTCTATTTGCGGGTGGGATGCCCAAGCTGCGCAGCCGCGGCGGTGTCAACACAGGCGCCAACCGAACAGACTCTCCATATCTATCTGACTCTGAAGCGTCCCGCCCGGCGCCTTCTGCAGCACCTCCGAAACCTCCAGGAGCCCCTAAGCTGCCTGGTGCACGACCACCACCACCTCCGTCTACAGAGTCGTCGCCTGCGCCACCTATAAACCCTTTAGTCGCAAGCTTGAAGAAAGCCCCCCCTCGACCTGGTCCCAGGCCCTCCTCTACTATCTCTTCAGCAAGTGCTCCCGAGATCCCTCCTCCGCGTGCTCCTCCGCCACCTCCTGGTGTAGGCCGGGCACCACCTCCTCCGGTTTCTAGAAAACCATCTGCACCCCCTCCACCTCCCCCTGCAGCTAGCCCAGCGGCACCACCTCCTCCGCCTCCAACAACAACACGAGCTCCGCCTCCCCCTCCCGCTGCTCCTGGGCGGTCAATTGCTCCTCCTCCTCCTCCTCCTCCACCTGGAGCCCCTCCATCAATCGCCGCCCAGGCCGCCCGCAGTGCTCTTGGACACCCGCCACCAGCACCACCAGCTTCAGCCCCAGCAGCTCCTCCTCCACCTCCACCACTCTCTCCTCCAAGCGCTCCTCCACCGCCCCCCAGTGAGCCATCGCCATCACCATTCCGCCCTTCGCCTGTTCCATCCCCCGCACCAATGAATCCCAGTGCTTATACTCTCACCAATGGCGGCTCATCCCATGCACCAGCCCAGACTCCAGCTACCAATGGCCACATCAACATCGTGGACCCTCGCTTCAAGTTCCCCGGCGATGCGATGCTTCCGGCTCCCCGAAGGTTTACCAAGACCCTTCCTGTTAAGTATCGTGCCGGAAAAATCAGCAGCGTGCCGTACCATCTTAAGTGAACTACGGATTGATCCGAGTGCATGGGACATTGCGGGCGATAGATATGCACAGTAGTGAATGCTATTATATAACACTTTCTTCACTTAATACCTCCACAAGTCTGTACCCTACACATGTGATCTTGTAAAGCTCAAGTGTCTTATTGCCTACGTGGGCGGCTCCGGTGGAGCTTGATATGGAACGACCAATTATGGAGTTTTCACTCCGATAAATTGGACTAGTGCAATATCATAGTATCACAAGGTCTAACCCGTAAACATACTACCTATATGTCAATCTATCTCGATGGAGAGTTTGATTCGGGCTAAGCATATACTATATGATAATTCTGGGGTGGATGGATGCTACCACTAACTACCTATACAGCATTCACGCGTAAGGATAGCAACTGAAATGAACGAACTCCAGGTACTGTGATACAGAATAGGAAGATACAACCTCAAAATCTTCGGATTGAGACATTAAATCAATCAAAGCCGAAGACTTAGTATGAGAGTGAAGCTTACCGTTCATAGAGCATAAAGCTGCGTGTCACGTGACAACATACAAACAATGCAAATGTTCAAAGGTTGCTCGTTCATCTCACGACGACTGCCTTTCGATTAACAACTTCTGCGACTGCTTTCTTCAATTCTGTGTGGCCTCAATTAGCGCTCCAAGATTTCCAGCTTTGCTTCGTTTCTGAAAGATTGAAGAGGACCCGGGACACCAAGTTGCGCACTCGCCTTGAAGCCTTAACCAAAGCTTAGCTTCGCGAACAGCATCTTGCGGCGAAAAGCTCCAATTACCCCACGACATCGGCAAGGTGTAGCATTACCTGCTGCCGGCTGATTTTATCACATCCTCAATTCACCATGTCTCTCCAACCCTACATCAATAGTAAGCGACCCGTCAAAGCTGTCCCCGAAGCTGTCTGCAACCTGATCATCGTGCTGATATACCATTCCTCCCTCAGAGAAAGTCCTCATCCTGACTGTGGATGGTCGAACACTACTCGGAAATCTCCTCTCCACTGATCAACTTACGAACCTCGTTCTCACTGATACCGTCGAGCGCATTATTCGCACCCCCGAAGATGACGAGCCTTCATCACAAATCGAGCATGGCCTCTATTTGATTCGAGGCGATAATGTGGTCGCATGCGGCGAAGTGGACGAGAAGATTGATGCCGATATTGACTGGACTAAAGTGAAGGGCGAGGTGATTCGGGACACGAAAAATGCATGAATGGATCACGATGATCATTGATTTTTAAGTTAACATACCGGGCGTTGGTGGCTATGGAATTTTGCATACAATCAGAGACTTGACTTCAGCAGATGTCACTAATAAATATTAGTCTCAACTATCCTGACTTGCATTTACTCTAAGCATGAACAAATGCGCATGTGGCTGTAGTCGGCATGTCAGATATGAGATACCAACCCATGGTCTAGGAGCCTGCTGGTGTTCATGATCATGATGGCATTGAGTGTTTTACTATCGAATACGCACGCAACCTCTGATGAGAATTAGGGACTATTGACCCGATTCACCAATTAATTGTCCAAGGGAACTACATATCTGGAAGTTTTTCTTGGCTAGGCCCGTCGTCGTACATTGGGGCATCTCGCCAATCAGCTTTTGGGCCTCATTCCTTAGCCTATCTATAGCGGACAATCATGGGCGACTTCTTTCTCAACGACGACTGAGACTTTCTTTAGTCATAGTCATTGAACCAGTCCATCTGCCTCTTAGGCAAGCAGAGGAGGGTTGTATTTGATTCTGGTAATGAATTGTGACAAACGCTGAGCATTGGTTACGCCTGTATTCGCCATAATGAACGATTTGATTTTGGATTTGAGATTTGAGAAATCAGACGACTGTCTCAATTAAAGGATTCAATTTAGTAGCGATTACGAATCTCTTGATTGCCTGATTCTCCGATCCATCTCGGACTACCCTTGTTGCTGTCCAGGTGACCTACGAGCCTTTCGATTCATGTGCTGATAGACGCGCTTGCAAACACGACTCGTTGACCCATGCAATTATGTGTCGTGAAAAATGGAGTCTAATACTTCTTATCCCCAGGTACAAGAGCCACAGGACAAGACTGCTTCCGCAGTTCCGCCAGAGATGGGCTCAAGTATATCCACGATAACCTATTCCACGTGTAGAAGCATGTCATGTAGCATTGGGATCCATTAATGACAGCATTCAAAATATTGAAAATAAGCAGGTTGTTACGGGGCCGTTTCTCTCCCCGAATCAATTAGTAGCATTACAGGACAGCGTAAGCTTAAGCAAGTGAAGTATTCTTTGGCTTTGTCTGGCTCTCAGAGAAATTTGGTTGTCCGTCGAAGAGAATGATAGATTGTCTTCTAGTCAAAAGGAGGGTCAAAATGGGACGATTACATAAGCCTGACAGGTCAGGGACTTTTGTCAAAACTTCACGTTGTAAGCGTAATGTGTCACCGCAATCCGGGCCAAAGTGGAGACTAGAGACCGAACAATCCAGACATGCATATGGTTCGTTGAGTATGATTCTTATAGGCTCTAGATTACTTGGTATCATCTACACAGATTGACATGATAACCCCCCCTTTTCTAGCCGTTTGCAGCAGACCGCACACTCCACAACGGGATGTGCCAAGACCGCTTGGTTTAGGAGAGATTAATCCCTGTCAGAGATCTTGCTGCCTGCCCCCGGCAAAAGGCTTTGCGTTGTCCGATCGCATGCATCATAGGTGCAGATACGGACACATGTAGTTGGAAATAGAAACGACCAAAGCGCCTAGGGCACGAATGAGACACGTCAAAATATTTCAAGCCCAATACCAGGTAATGGAATCCCACAGGTAATTAATATGATTAAATATACGAGAAAAGAGGCGACGGACGTTGGGTACAGGTGCGGATACAAGCGTAACATGGTTGTAGGCCCCACCCAAATCCCCAAACCTCGTCCCCTGATTTCCGTTTCATCCCTTTCTTACACCTCACCCCGCCCCCAATCCGCTGGTCGTTTGGGCTACTCACTTTCTACGTTTCTCTCATTATCCACTCGCTGATCTTCGTCTTCCCCTTTTATCCTACTCCGCCCTTCATGTGGTCTCTATTATCTCTGAACATCATACCAGTACCGGGTCAAATCCACCAATTCTCCCGGGCACAAAGCCCGTCGTGAACGTGTTCCTGGGCAACGCCCTCCGTAACAAAATACTTATCTGCAAAGATATCAGAAGAAAAGATTGAAGCGAAAGGAAACACCTCCCCCGCGTCATGTGGCTCTACCGGGGCGCGCAGAGTGCCGTCTTCTACTATGCCACTTGCACCCCTTGTGCTATGAGCATTGATCGCCGCAAACGCAGGAACGATGCCGTCCGAACACAACGCATGCAACAAAGATACGAACTCGAAGTAGTTACCGATCAACCCCGCCCATTCCCTCAGCCGACTCCATTCAGCACCAATGAAGGGTGGCGGGAGGAAATTGCCCTGGGCCCAGGGCCCCCAACTCGCCGAGGTGGGAATCGGAATCATCAACGGACAAACAGCTGGAACACCGATCAAAGTTCGCAAATGAAAGACAAGAGTGGAAGCCTGATGCATCCGCTCGGCGAGCGGTGGAACCGGATGCGATACCAACGCGAGGACGAACCACTTTGGGGCCAGGAACAAGAAGTACGTGGATCGTCCATTGGGTTCTCAGGCAGTGGCCGTGCAGACCCCGAGCCTAAGTATTACACTGCTCGTGCCCCGCCCGTGAACGATCTTCACCCCCCGATTGTGAGCGGTCCGATTAGCCGTGCCGAAACTCGATGGATGCTCCAACCACCACCAAGCGCGAAGGTCATGGAAGGCAAGACAAGTTTTGCCAATTCTCCGCGCGATAGTGTAGGCAATTTCCCTGGTGATCGTTTGTCTCGAGTCGTTCAAAGCAGCTCTCGCCGAAAGGAAATAGTTGCGGAACAGTTCAGTAATGACGGAGCCCTCGACTTGGATCTTATTCAACAGAATATGCCGCGACGGCCATCTGTAAGCCGCGTGCGTGAACGCTCCAATAGTTTCTCACGTGAAGACATCGAGTTCTCACGGCACTCTCGATCCGATTCTATGTTCTCTTTGGCCCATAGCAACGATCTATCTCCCAGTTCTTCCTGGAAATATCCTGACACCCCTGAGACACGGCGGGCTTCTAAATCTATCGACGAAAGCGACAAAGCCCCGCAACGTCCGCAGATATCTAAACACCTTTCGACCTTGCAACGGCCCGATAATAAACACAAGGTCCATCTCCTTCATCTCGAGATCAATGATGACCATGATGAGCTCGGCCTCGGTCAACTAGAACGCATTCGCCCGTGGCGCTGGAGCATGGATATTTAACGGCCTTTCCATCTCATTCTACCCTTCAACATCCCAATCCTTGAAATCCTCGAAAGTTCACCCTCATCAAACCTCTACCAATCTCGAATTCTTTATCTCCACCTTTTTCTTTTGGCTACCAGGCGTTCCGAGCAAAAAGAATAGCGAGCGTTTACTTTTGTCCCATTTTCGCTTCAGCAAGCCCATTCCTACTCATCCTCCCTGGCTTGGAACAAATGCATGGCTGGCCCAGCACATGCCACAGAACAGAACGCTAGGGATTTAAATCCAATCACAGACCTCCCAGTACCGCATGATGACGCAGGGCGGCAAGTCATTCTTTCATTACCCCTTCCGTTTCCTCCTATCATTGAATCTGTCGATCATTGCCTATCACATTTTTTTTTTTTCTTTTTGCGATCCTATCCCTAGACACCGTTTACCTCTTGTACCATAATCATTCTATCCGCTTAAGTTACTTTTTACGGCCTATATATAGCATGATGGCCAATTTTATCGAAATCATTATTGATACCGGTGCTTGTAACTGAAACTTGTAGTTATATTTCCCGGCTGTTCTGGCCGCGAGACATGCTTAAAGTAGATCATCTCATGCCCAGGTGTCACTATCGAGATCGGTCTTGAACGGGACCCAATACGATCTATTGCGGCCTATTTTAACAGTAATCACCCCGTTTACCTATTATTAGCCAACCAACAGTGAATCAAGAATGGGAGCAGCTCTAAATTGCGCCTGCTCCTAGACGTGGAGCAAGCACGTCATATACATCACGCTAGCTATTGGACTAGAACAATCCATCATAGTGATAACATCAAGCCAGCCGATTCACTCGACGACGACAACCAAGTTTTTCTGGGCTAATTCGAACCAGCTACAGCAATCATCTCAGGGGTCAAGCTCGAGGGGGATCTAATCATGATTTTTGAAGCTTTTGAAAAAGTTGTTATCTGAATGTTCGAGCATTAACTTTGAACAATTTCGTGAAGCCTTTCACTGACATAAAGTAAGAATAAACAATGCATATCTATATCATAGATATGCTCCTCATGTTCTTGCTCTTGGATTCGGGGCTTAATAGAACATAACTTGCTAACGGTACCTACCCAGCAATATATCCATGGATCGTTTACATGTTGTGCAAAGAATATCTAGATGCCTTCAAATAAAAGGCACCTGTTCCAATTCACAACCTTTAGGCGAAAAGTATAAATTCGACTTCATCTTCCATTCTATTTCATCTTCTCTTTTTATTCCTCCATAACCTACTTTATTCTTCCTAACTCACACACTCACACACTCACGTCAGATTGGAATGGTCATCTGATTCCAATCTCATTCCCTAAATCACTCGTTTGTCATGCACAGCAACGCATGACAATGTATTAGAGGATCTAGAAGGGTCTGTCAATTGATAAGCTCTATATAGAGGAAACCATAGTCCTCTTCGGCGACACTTCTTAAATCTCGTCACCAAAGGTTCATTCAAGCATCCGGAGACAATGTGCTTCGTTAAACCTGAAACGACGGCCGAGCTCAATGAAATATTCCGAGAACTTAAAGACAATAGGCTTTGTTTCGATGTCCTGGGGACACGGCTCTTGCTTGCGCTGGTGTTGATGGGCCTTTGCGAGGCTCTTCGAACCCAGAAGAATCTTGAATCTTCATTTCTTGTATCGGATTAGCAATCGGAGGTTCTGGATTTACAGTGACTTTGGACATTACGGCTAAGGTTTAAGGGCGAATACTCAACTTAAATGTGTTGATTGATTTCGAAGGGTCCCTTATGTAATCTCAAATACCCCAGACTAGTCAACTATGAAGATACTATAAATAAATACCGGGCCAATCGTTACGGATCTACAGGTGTAATTCGAGAGATTTGATCAAGTACTCTTTCAAGATATGTTACTACATATCTCGAACGAACTACCCGGAATTTATTCATAACTTCAATGCAACTTGTCATTCGTTAGATTCAACCACGATGAACTCGTGTATAATCATCTCATGCACATGATTTTCTGCTTCAAAGTTTTGCGCAAACCCAAAAAAAAACCAAAAAGTATCAATCCCTTGAGGATGAATGCGGGAAAAAAACACAAGGTAGACGAGGAGTGTGTTATAAGAAGGGCTGATCTCAATGATGGATAATGGTCTCGGGCATTCAAATGACAAACAAATAGATCGCTATAGACCATCCAACCTAGGGATCAAAACGGAATTTCAAGAAAGCCGGTATAGGCGTTTCGGGAGTGCATGGGCATTTGCTCTTTTTGAACCAATGCTGGTCCACGGCGAATTTGTTTGTAGATATGTGGGACAATGAGATGGGTATATAGAGAGTAAAATTGGTTCCCTCTACTCCACTCTAGTAGACCTTCTTCTTCTCGTCCATGCTGAATTGGCCAGGGCCGGTGTTGACGAGCAGCAAGAGACCACCACTAACGGGGATTAGAATATGAGTGGTAAATCAAGAATGGGAGAACTTACACAATTGAAAGAATCTGGAAGAAGTCGTACTTGGCAAAGTCCTTGTGAGGGTGGTGGGGGTGGAGCTACAATTGGGTTAGTGATTGCTAGAAAAGGCACGAAAGACCAAACTTACAGTCCAGAAGTTGTTCACCAAAACGTTGAACACACTGAGAAGCACGACAAGGACAATGGCGCTCCACTTAGCCTTGAAGCCAACAATGACCATGACGCACGCGACCAGACCGAACAGGCTAACCAGAATGCGCCAGAAGCTCCACTGGCCGGAGAACACGAATCCGACGAAGAGGAAGATCAGGAGGACACGGCCAGCAAGCTGGACGTACATCTTGCGGTCTTTCTCGTCAAGCTGGGGCAGACCGGCGGGGACAAACTTCTTGCGCACCCAGGAATCAGACAGCACCATGAGCAGACCACCGACAACACTCAGGTTACGGAGGAAGAAGTTCAAATCGAAGATGAGACCGTATCCAATACCCTGTGTAATAACCACCAATAGCAATCCCGCGACGGCGAACTCGGTTTGCTTGCGGGCGATGACGAGGGTTGAACAGATGACCATGGCGATAACGTTGACAATCAGGAAAAGGTGTGTGATACCCCACGGAACTAATTGAGCATCGAGTTAGACATTTGCCATAAAAAAAAAGCAATAATGGTGTTTATTGTGGTACTGCCCGCCCTGGAGAGGCTCGATGCGGGCCGGGGCCGGGATCTTCAGGGTTCTTACTGTGACGGAAATCGTTGAGGTAGACCAGCTGGTCGTTCCATTGTGTGATAATGCGCAGGGAGTCTTCGAGGAAAGTAACAACAATAAGGAATCGGCCGATCGCAGGGAGGTATCTGTTTTCGAGTCAACACCGCGTCAAGTCAAGCTTTGAGACCCCTTGTTTGGGACAATTGGCGTGTTTCTGTGGATGCGACCAGCGACCGCAGAAGCACTGAAGAGCTTTAAAACACCGGGATGATCACGTACGGCTTCACAGGGTCAGACATGGTGTCTAGCCAGTCCTCAATCTTGCTAGTCTGCTCGCGGATGGCGTCGAGCGGGCTGGGGTCGCTGGTAGCATCTGCGCTACCGGGCCCGCCGAACGGGTTCTGGTGGCCGAGGTTGTAGCCCGCTGTGCCACGGATTTGGGCCATGGCGGAATGAGGTGAAGATGGAGTGTAAGGAAAAAAGAGGAAATGTGTAGAAGAAAAGAGGTGGTAGAGTTGCAAGGAGGGTTGAAGGGAGTAAATAACTGGTGGATCCGTTGTATACAAAGCCGTGCTCACTTCAGGCCACGATGACCGGAACTCGGCGCTAAACCGTAATGGGTAATGTGACGACACAGTACACATTCTTATTCTTTTTAGGTATTCTATGCATAGATGAAACAATCTGAAAAATTGGAAATACCTCAATTGTAATACAGCTGAACTAGAAAAACAGATCGCCCCAATGGTGCTTTTTGGATCCCGAGGGGTCTTCACCGATTTTGCGCTGTGAGCAGTTTCCCCAGATTTTTGATGGGAAAGTGCTGGTATTATGGGACAGTCCCGAACGCCAAAGCCAAGTCAAAAGGGTAATAAATACATGTCAAGGTGAAGATGGAAGATGAAAATGGAAATGGCGTATGGAAGCATTTAGGCGGCCCAGTCAGAGTCCAGCGGGTGACCCTTCTCGCGGGAGCGCAGGTTGTCAGGAAGGTAGGTAGGAGTGACAGTCACTTTCCGCTCAACGGGCAGAGGAGCAGGAGCAGGAGCAGGCTGGCTCTCAGAGGCGCTGGCATCACTGACCTCGTCCTTGCCGGTCTTCTTCTTGGGCTTCTTGGAGACGGTGGTCCACTCGTCAACGCCGTTGGCGGCGCCCAGAATGCGCATCTGCTCTTCCTCAGAGGGAAGTTCCTGGGTCCACTTCTTCTGGGTGGGGGCAGCTTCGAAGGTATCCAGCAGCTGCACAGGGGCGGAGGTCGGTACGGGGGCCGGAACTGCCTTGGTGCCGTTGGCCTTGGGGGCCTGCTGCCAAGCGTTGGCGGTGGGGGCTTGGGTCCGGGCAGCCTCGCGACGCTCATGTTCACGAGCGGTGTGCAGCTGCTTCTCGAGCAACTGCCGGCGCTGCTCTTCGGCCGCCTGAACCTCCTGCTTGCGGGCCTCGTTCTTCAGGCGTTGTTGGCGCTGCTTCTTGTTCTCAACCTGCTTGAAGGACTGCACCTTCTGCTTCTTGGGCTCTGACTCGACGCTGCCGGTGACGCGGAGGACTGAGGCGGCGGGGGCGGGGGACTCCAGCATGTCAGAGACATACCCAGCGGAGGGGACAGCGTTGACCTGCGGTGAGACGGCAGGGGACAGATCGTCATCGGCGTCGGCGCCGGTGGTAGAGGAGGCATGGGAGCCACTCTCCAGGTTGGCCTTCTTGGCCTTCTTCTTGTTCTTGGAGGGAGCAGTGGCGGGCGAGGTGCCATTCTTGATGGCAGCCAGGCGGCGAGCCATCTCCTTGCGGTCAACATCGTCCTCAGGCTGCTCATCCTCGGTGGTGGGAGGCGAGATCACGGTCTTCACCTCGGCCTTCTTGGCCGGCTGGGGGGCAGGCTTCCGCTTTTGCTTCTTGGGTGCTACTGTGGCCTCGGCCTTTTCCACAACAGCTCGAATAGGAGTTTTGGTGGCTTTCGGGGAGTTGCCATTGGTGTAGTACCAGCCAAGGCCGCCTGCTACAACGAGCAGGAGAGCCCAGCTAAGGTAAGGATTCATAGTCATGATGCTTCGCCCAATCAGTCTCGTCGCTTTAAATTACCAGTCTTCTGCGCGAACGTACCGTTTTGAATGAAGTCAGTAAAAAAAAATAAGGGAAAATGTCAATAATTGGCCGTTGGAATCCGAGGGTAGGACAATCGTGCACGCGCAGAATCAATTTGGCACGCGCAACCGCAATCTGAACTGGTATCCACGAGAGTCGAAAAAGGTAGGAGAGGGTTTAAAGGTCCAGGCAGCACATCGATATATTCGGAGCCTAGGCGCAATGAGATTGATCGTTAAGAGGTGATGGTCAACGTAACTTCCAAGCAGTCCTGAGCCCGAATGTCGACTCCGTTGTCGTTGTCGGGGTCAATGGGGGTGGAAGATGAGGTAGTAGAGACCAAGATTCCGGGGGCGACGAGCGCTTCACGCTCAACTGCGCTCGGATAATGACAAATCAACAAGACCAAAAGAAACACCAAAGCTCTTCGGCGTGAGTAATTGCGAAGGGGGAGGGAAGGGAAAGAAATGTCGTGAGGAAGAACAGGAGAAGGGGAGCCAGAAAAGGACACGCTGAGGATCCGAGGGGCTTCCGTCGGTACGGTAAACGGGGCGTATCACACGGTCTGGGCGAGACTACCCACAATGGACCGCGAGATATTGGTACACAAATTTCAGAATTCCAAGAGGCTTGACGTTGGCCTTTGATCAATTGCACATAATAATACTGCTAAGGGAATTTTTGTCGGAATTAGTACCCATTGACTCCCAAAATGGGCTCTATCAACCTAACTACGATAAATACATGTGGTAATACACTGACGAGCACTTCCCCCTTGGGATCTAAAGACCACCAAACAACGCCCATGCGCTTCTCCAAGTGGAGAGCAGTACAAATGGGGGATCGCGAACAGGCCACGTCTCCAGTCTCTCCCCCCATAACAGTGTTAATTATCCATACTAGCGCATGATTGGTCTCCAAGGTCCCGACTTTGTTTTACTTATCCTTTCTGATATGTCTCTGTATGGCCAAAAAGATTCGCGTCGATCCGGCAGGGGATCGGGCCATCTATCCCCTTACATGTAGGTACTTTTACGCCTGCTCACGCCACGAGGGGTCGGAAAGGGGGTGCCGGTCACCGATGCATCTACGCGCGTTTCTGCAGGTACAAACCAACTGGTCAATTATGATAGGAGGGATAAGTAGCATGTTTCACGATCTATCATGAATTGTGTGGTTTCTTTGTTTTGTGATCCTTTTCCAAACTTTTGTCAATTTAAACAACCGTGGTTTAGTCATGTTTGAATCACATGACCGTGCACGTAGTGCGGACGAGTGCGGATTGAGGTCACGTGCATCGCATATCTAGTTTCATGCCTTAAGGTGTCGAGATGGGGGGAAATAGTTAATCGGCGATAACCGTCAACTATCTGTCCTATATCCCACTTCTCCATATATCGATTCAAAATGGCACCCAAGAAGATTATCATTGATACCGACCCAGTAAGTGTACAAAGTCGGACATGTCCTGCAGTACACTGACGCATATCAGGGCATCGATGATATTCTTGCACTACTGCTGGCTCTGTCCGCCAAGCCAGAGGAGCTCGAGGTTCTATTGATTTCCTTGACCTTTGGTAACATTGAAGTAAAAAAGTGAGTACAAAGGTCCGAAAAGCATGGACATGGGCTAATCATGTATAGCTGTCTTCGAAATGTGGTATCAATGTTTCACATCCTCGAGCGGGAGATGCAGTGGCGTCGTGAGAACGGCAAGCCAGAGGGCTACGGTACTCTGCGTGCTTTCCGGCCAGTAGTCGCAGTGGGTGCAGAAGACCCACTGGAAGACCAGAAGATGCTTGCAGACTACTTCCGTGCGTGTTCGTAGTCATCATGAGTGATAAGGCACTGACATAACCCCGCAGATGGAACCGATGGCCTTGGCGGTATTCATGCCAGTGTATGTACTGACGATTCTACTGTTGAGATGATAAACTGACCCATGGTTTAGCACCCTCACCTCACAGCCAGCACTGCGTGGGAGCATCTTTTTGATCCGGCAGTAGATCCCGAGGGCATTAAACCAGTCCAAACAGGTACTGCTGGTGACCATTCATTCATTCCCTCGAAACTTCCTGCACACAAGGAAATTCTTCGGGCACTACGCGCCAATGAGCCCGATACCGTGACCCTAGTCGCTGTTGGCCCGCTTACCAATCTGGCTTTGGCTGCGGCAGAAGACCCAGAGACCTTCCTCCGCGTGAAGGAGGTTGTTGTCATGGGTGGTGCAATCAATGAGCCTGGGAATGTAAGACGCCTGAAGTATCCTGGCAGTCAGTATAACTAAACGCTACAGGTCACCCCGGTTGGCGAATTCAACGCTTACGCAGATGCTGTTGCCGCTGCACGAGTGTTCGCTCTTACGTCACCCAGCCCCAACTCAACTTTGCCAATTACAAGAAGCCCCCTGCTACCGCCTTACCCAACAAACCTTAGTCGGCAATTGACCCTGCGTCTTTTCCCACTGGACATCACTTTGCGCCACAACCTGTCCCGTGGCCAGTTCCGCGAAGCCGTCACCCCACTTCTTGCTGCCGGTTCACCACTAGCCGAATGGGTTGACGCATTCATGGGGCATACATTCCGTACCTTGGAGCGTCTGCACCCGGGTCATGTAGGTGATGCTGCTGAGTTGAGTATGCACGATCCGGTCTGCGTGTGGTATGCCATGACATCTGAGGATCCGAAATGGGCTCCTTCCGCCAACTCCCCCGAGGATATTCGTATCGAGACACAAGGACAATGGTCTCGTGGTATGTGCATTATTGATCGCAGAAGTCGCCACAAGATCGAAGGTGATGAGGAGAGCTCGAGCGACCATGGCCTCTGGTTGAGCTCTAGAGCTGGTAACCGTATCATGCGCATGGATGCATCGCCCGCGGAAGACACTTTTGGCCAGATTATGATTGATCGCATGTTCGGTTAGGCATTTATATAGAGGGAACTAGATAGACTATGTCCATTTTGATAACCGTTGTGAATGATTAGAACCACGTCTTCACGCGTATGCGGGCACCGCGCTCATTCTCTGGCTTCGAAAAACAGGTTGTAGAGACACTGCAATGAGACTACCGACAAGAAATATTTGGCAGCTATAAATAGCTCCTGGGTATAGAGAAGGTAGAATAATCATGGATAGAACTTGGTCACTGCTACCTGTCATATCAAGGAGTCCACACTTCACGTCGCGTTGCTCGGGAGAAGCACGAACCAAGTTTTCGTGATCAAATTTCGTCTGCTTTCATTGGTTTTCCTTGATGTCGAAGCGGCTTGGAATGTATGAGCGATGGAGTGGATTGGTCAGTATTACAGCAGAAGCATCCCCCACACCACTTCGGGCAATGAAGCACACTGAGCAATGGAGTTTAAAGCGCCATTGAGAATGCTCAAGGTAATCTGTTTGACTATCAATCCTCCGGGCGGTTGGGTATGTATGGCCTCCCGGCCCACGAGAGGAATGTGGAATGCTGTAACCCAGTGATCGGCTGAAGTATACTTCCCAGGCGCACCAATAGCAGAGCTGCATAGAAAAGAACCCCAGCCCCCCGGTTCCCGGGGTTGCTAGCAGGGCGATCTATATAAACCGATTGCCCATGGTGAACGTCAGTCTTCATCATAACCTTGGAAGCTCTCATATCCACTATCCTGTCATCAGATCAATCATACCGCCTATCCTTGTCATACCAAAGCTTATATCCTACGATCCATCATGCACATCCAAAGTCTCATTGGTGTCTACCTGGTTGCCCTGGCCAGCACCGCGGCCGCTATGCCCCGGCTCGCAGGTCCCTACACTGGCCACCGTATCGCAGTCACCGTCCCTACCAACTCCACGAACGCACACAATGCGACCACAACGGGAACTCGTGGCAGAGTACCTTTGACGACTGGATTATCGACTCCGAAAAATCATACCGCCAGCCGTATCTCGCATGGGATGAACTCCATTGACAAGCCCACTAAAGGCAGCAACCACTGCAATGAGCTGTGTTCCTTGGAAGCCCAGACTTGCTCTATTGCTACACCGGAAGATGACAAGTACTGGTACGTTAATTATTTCAAACATCTTTATGACTTTTAGCTGACTAGTGGTTGTAGTTGGCACATTTACACACGTTGCATGGGCAAGTGTCGACCGGATAACTTCCAGTAGGAAGAGAAACATACGGAAGAATTGTGATCTGTGATTTGTGAATAGGAGCGAGCGTTGAATTATTTGTTTTGAGCGAGGAAAAGGTGGTTTATATAGCATTGAAGACTAAGAAATAATACTCTGCATACTACTATGTACTGTTGAAGTGTAGCTGCCTACTAGGCCTTCTCCAGTATTTTGGCACGCCGCATAAGGCTTATGCCGCGATATTTCAGCCAACCAGAATCGGTTTAATTTCTAATTATAATTGCCGTGCTAATGTTCTCTTGATGTGTACGGAGAACACAAGCGGTACGGAAACTGAGCGCTAAGACTTTAGTGCATCAAGGTGGCAAAAACGGAAAACTTTCAGTATGTAGATCCCTGACAATATCCATGGATGAAAAGCACGAGATGAAATCGGAAGTCTCTTCGGATTGCAATTGCTTAGGCAAGGAATCGTCCCGGGATTCCCCTTAGAAGCGATGAACTCAAATTTGGAGCGCAAGGACCGGGGCCCAGAGTTTCGACATTTCCCCGCGTACGGAGTATAGCACACGAGAACTGACTACGAGTCCAGGGCACACGTGCTGGGCTACTACTCTGGACGAGCGACAATCATTGACGGTTGTACTGGTTGAAGTACGGACTGGCAGTGATTGGTGTCACTGTGGAGAAGGAGGCCAACCCTGTACCTGCTGATAAGCTCGTCTCGCCCCACTTCCAGCCAGCAAATGCCCGTTGCTCCCTGGGGCACGAGCTCCGCTCCCCCGCCAATCAGCACCGTCTATTGCGGCTCGTGGGCAATCCAAGCACGCGACACTGCCGTTCTATACAAGTCCGTTCGGTATATAATTCCCAGGCACTTGGTGCCCCCTTCTCCCCCCTCACTTCGTGCGTTGCTGAATTTCTCTCATTCTCCGGAGATCTGTGCATTTCTCTATTTCCTTATTATATTTACATTCGCCATGTCTCGTACACGCTTCCCTCCTACCCCAGCCATGTCCGGCGAATTCATCATCAAGGATCAGCCGGCTGATGCCACCGACGCTTTTGCCCTCCCTCCAGCGGCTCTCGGCCCCTCCAAAGTTGAGGATCCTTACAGTCGGCGATCATCTCAATCAGACCCATCATACGTCCCTGCGTCGCCTACATCGCCAGATCTCATGGCCCGCAACAAATCCACACAGCAGTCCCGCTCAGGCAACGCTACTAAGCGTTCGCTAGAGGACTTTGATCTCCCACCACCTCCTACTCGCACACGGAAGATCATTCAGATGAAGCCTAAACCACAACCAACTAGCAAGTCTCCGTCAAAGCCGAAGGAGAGTGGGAAGGCTCAGACATCACCCGAGTCAAATTCCAAAGATACTGCCCCGAAAAAGAAGCAACCAAGTGCTACAAGTGCTGCAGGACGCAAGATTGCCCGCAAGACAGCACACAGTTTGATCGAGCGGCGTCGACGATCCAAAATGAACGAGGAGTTTGGCACATTAAAGGATATGATCCCCGCCTGCACAGGGCAAGAGATGCACAAATTGGCAATCCTTCAGGTAATTGCCCATCATGCTATAATCTTCTGATATAATTGTACTCACACCGTTCTAGGCGAGCATCGACTATGTGAACTACTTGGAACGATGCATTCGAGACCTCAAGACAGCTGGCGCCACTCACACGAACGCGCCACCATCTCCTACATCACCGGATTTCATCGCCGAAGGAGGTGAATCATCCCAACAACAACCTCAACGCCCCCCCTCTTCCATCTACTCCTACTCCGCCTCTGAATCACCGGAGATCATGCCGGGCAGCGGGATAATTTCCGATACATCCCCCTCCTTCTCACCCCGCACCCGCATGCCCTCCGTTCACACACTACCAGATATCTCATCTGTTCTGCCCAGTCCGGCACTGGGCCCTATCAACCCAGCTATGGACAAAATCCATGAGCTTCAGGGTATCGACCATGAGGCTTCTGCTGCTTTGCTCATGCTCACCCAAGACCGGAGGGGCACTGCGGACTCGATCAGTGAGCACTTTGCTGGTAGCACAGCTCTTTCCACGCCATCCGACCAGAACAGGGGTGTTGATGTTCAACGGAGAAAGGGCATGAGTGTGCGCGATCTCCTTATATCATGATAGACTTCTTAATCTTGGGTCGGTTTTGTTTCCCTTCAGCCATCAAAGGTTCAAATATGGCGGAGTTTTTGTTTCGGGTCGGTGATGTTTTTTAGCGTGATAATTGGTGTGGCTTCTATCTTATGAGTCGATATGAGTTAATTTCTATTCTATGGGTTTCATTCCTGTACATGATGTCTCGGGATAGACTGGTGTTAAGCATGGATTTGATATCCACATGAACGAATAAAAGCAGATATTTCAAAACGAAATAAAATAAATTCCATGAGTAGTGATAAATAAACCTATGAACTTCTGATTCTGGATTCGAGAATACTAGTCCTTTTCACGACTTCTCCCATGAGAACTAGACAGCTATCTCATAAAATACCACCATAGCTAGCAGTAGGGTCGCCAGAACTTAACTATCAAGATCAATTTAAAAGATGAAATGAATGATCCTCTATATTGGAATATTGGGTGTCAAACATAAAAGGATCAAGTGGTGGAGAAATCCCTTCGGGAGATTAGATGAGGCTATTCACGACTCTCGATGTACCTATGCCGTAGCCGCATTCCACGTACTTGATGATACCAGAACGCATTGAGCAACCCTTGCTCAATATCAGCTCTCATAGGAATAAATTCTTCAATCTTTTCTGCAATTGAGTACTCCGTATTTACCCCAGTTTATCAGGGACCCACTATATCATCATTGGCTCGGCCTCGGGAGTTCCAAAATCCGAAACGCCGACATCATCACTTTTGGTCTAAGCATTTTATCGCCTCCAAGCGAAATCTCCACTGGTGGCATGTGTGACTTAAAGTGGCCATGCGCATTAATCTATACCCGGTCTCCACCTCCAAGAATTTTGCAGCCTTATTGTGTCTGCAAAAAGGACAATGGAACGCCGATACAATGTGAAGCGGTCTTGTATTCGATGTCACGAGCGCAAAGTCAAATGCGAGTCTGACAGAGGCTCCGAGTCTCCATGCAACAAATGCCGTCGCCTCAATGTTCCGTGCGAATACCCCGGCCTAAAGCGGGTGAAACGCCGAGCTCCGAAGACGACAACCTCCACTGAACTAGTGGCGCGGCTGGAGCAACTTGAACGGTCTATTACTTCCATCACTGGGCAGTCAACTCAATCACTTCCTCAGTCAACTAGCTACGCGCAATCAGGTCACTCCGCCAATACTAGCCCTGGACCGGAATCTTCGAGGGAATCTAGTGCGGTTGTTCAGAGTCGCCAGACCACGACCCAGCCTGGCTTCTTGGCGAAGAATGGTAGCTATGTCGATGAACCGTTCTTATCGCGAGTGTTGGAGAAAGCACATGAACTACAGTCTGCGATGGGATCGCCCAATCCAAACAATAGTGCTGCGAGAAGACCTCCACCGATGAAGGTGGATGGCATTATCACCAACCCGCAACTGATCCCGCTGGATATCAAGTCTCTGCTTCCGAATAGATGGCAGGCTACGGTGCTCTGGGAGACCTTCTTGAGTCGAGTTGATCCAGTGGTCAAAGTTATTCATGTCCCAACGACTAAGCCTCGCATATTTGCTGCGATCAATAGGCCTGATTCTGTTTCACTGGATGTTCACTGTTTACTTTTTGCAATCTTCTTTGGTGCTGCCACTGCTATGGCTTCAGACAGCCCAGATAATGATGGGATCCGCTCGGACATGAACCGGTACAGACAGGGAATCGAACTTGCTATGTACCAGTCTTCATTTCTCGACTCTCCAACTGTGACCTCGTTACAAGGACTGGCGATTTATTTGGTATGTTCAAACAACAGCCAGTCGAATCTTAACACTAACAGTATACCTTGCTTAGACATGTCTGCGTTACAGCAATAGCGGACGGTCCGGGCTAATGTTACGTGGACTAGCGATCCGAGCTGCACAATCAATCGGTCTGCACCGCGATGGAAAGCACTTTAAACTATCACCCTTGGAGTGCGAGGTTCGCCGCCGCCTATGGTGGATACTGTCTACGACCGACGCCCGCATGGCGGAGGACCACGGGTTAACCGTAACAGAGCACGAATCTGGCAGCGATTCGCAGTTACCTGCCAACATCGATGACCAAAGCCTTACTGAAACATCCACAGAACCAGTCCCCTCACAGCTCTGCTGGACGGAAATGACGTTCGTCCTGATAGTCTCCGAATTCAATAAAGTGTGGCGCCCGATGGCAAAGGCAACTGTCCACTCCGAAGAAGGCACCCGGCCCGAGCAGTTAATCGCCGAATTCCGCAGCCGCCTACATGAAAAATACATCCAATACGGCGACATGGACATTCCGATCCAGCGCCTGGGAGTTCTGCTCAGCCAGGTCCTAGCTTCCAAAGCAGAGGTTCATCTCCGACAAAAGTTGCTCCAAACCGCATCCCCATCCTCATCAGCAGTAGATATAGAAGCAGCCCAAGAACTTCTCGGAATGGCCTGCAACGCACTAAACCTCGGTCTGAGGATGTACCAAGACGAGCTTTTACGTGGCTTCCGCTGGCTAACGTCCACGTATACCCAATTCCACCTTTTAACCTACATCTTGTGGCACCTGTGTGTGTTCCCGACAGGCCCGTTTGTGGAGGAAGCTTGGCGTGGAGTGACCACCCATTTCGAGCTCACAGAGCGAGATCCATCATGGCCTGATCCAGGTCCTAAGTGGCCCATGATTGTGCAACTACGAGCAAAGGCACTGCGGATACGGGATGCGAATACGAGTGCGCATACGAATACGAATGTTTCTGTTGTGCAGAGCGAGCAACAGCAGCAGCAGCAACGAACACAGTATCCTGCGAATCCTCTTCCTCCAGTAGATGATGCTGCATTGCATGGTGTTGAGGCGCCGGTTTTGGATTTGGATAACTTGGACTTCAATTGGTCAGGGTTTCCGGATTGGAATTATCTGGCGCAGGGTATTGCTATCATGAACCAGGATGGGGGCATTTAGTACAGTGGCTTGCTAGTCATATTCACACTACCTAATAGTAAAAATTTGCGATGTATAATGAGCCCTGCTTGTTATTATGAGGTATAAATCAAACGACAGAATTATAATCAACAACAATAATGATAATGGTCTTTCCTAGGCTATCTAGACATCTATCATGTACATAATCCCATAGCTCAGCATGTCCCCGTACCCCTAGGGATGACTTGAGACCAGGGGCTTTTCCCGTTCTCCTGGACGCAGATCATAACATCAACAACAAGATGTATTGGGTCTCCATGATGGGCGATAATGAAAACTAGAAAATTAGTTTACCTTGCACTCACCGCACTGAAAGTAGCTCAGGGGTCGTAATGTAGAAGAAAAAAGCTATCTCAAGTATTAAACGGCATCGTATCACCTCGCACATACGAGATTAGAGCTGTGGTATGGGTAAGAAAAAGCGACTCAGGTGATATCACTCTTGAATCACCTTCACATTCCAGCGTAGTCTTAAGAGTAGCGTGAGCAACTAGGTATCTGGGTATTTCATCAATATTATTACTCCCTGAATCTTCATCTGGGGCAAAGATGATTAGACGGTGACTCATATACAATTCTCCCCATTCTTCATCATCTTTGCCTGTGCAACGTTATCATTTACTTGGCCTGGAGTGGCATGTTGCGGGGTTCTCTAGTGCTCTGCATCCCATTGTTTCGCAGCCCCTATTCTGGCCCCCTCGATTGTCCTATAGAATGCAAAATTATTTTGCCTATTTTATCAGACTGTTATTCTTGAAGTTTATCTTGTGAGACACCAAACTCTTTGAGGCACTAGACTGTTGGAGATCATGTGATCTACAACGACTTCTCACCTGCTTTGATTTTCTTCATCAATCCGCATCACATTGATTTGATCCTTTCAGTTCCTTTTTAGCGTCGATAAGTCTGTCTATCCACAAAGGTAGATTTGATGGTGTGTCGGGAAATGAACATAAAAGGTCGAATCTAACCATGATGAGGACCCTGGCCCGGTCCCAAAGGAGTAAAGGCGCCAGGACATGCCTAGAATAGTAACTTCTAGGTTACTACCCGCAGTCTTCATTCCAGAATCATCGAAGGAATCGAAATCCGCGCCTGATTTTACCTGTTCGGGTTCGGCAAACCTGCCCTCGGTCGGTTTTACTCCGAGCATTTCCCCGCGTCGTGGAGAACGATAGTGGAGGTCGATCTGACGTCGATTCCCCCACTGCCCCTCATGCTCCAACATCGGCTGAGTTGCCTCCTAACAAGTGTGGATGGACGGCTTACTGAATGGGAAATTGGGTGAAGAGGGGTTTAATAAGCAGACGAGCTCACGCTTTATAAATGGGAGAGGGACAACCCTCTTGTCAGCGTGTTCAGTGAAATCAGTTTATATCTCGGTCTGCATATTCATCTCACAATGGCAACAACTTTAACGGGGGGAAACCCACATATCGTCCAACTCCCTACGACGCCCCCAAGCTCTGATGGCTGTGACCCCCGAGCTATCGTTCAGCAATGGTTCAATGCCCTACAAGCCCAGCTCTCGCAGCCCGACTCAATCGACCTCAAATATCTGTTCCATGCCGAGTCATGGTGGCGCGACATGCTAGCTCTGGACTGGGATATGCGCACACTCCACACAGCTACCGAGATCCAGGTCTTCCTGCGCAAGTGCCAGACCCAGGCCCAGTTGTCCGGTTTCAAGCTTCAAGATCAAGGAAAATGGCAGCCGAGAGTGGAGCAGGTTGTTGACGGCTTGAGCTGGATTTCGAGCATGTTCTTCTTCGAGACGGCCTTTGGCAAAGGATCGGGTATGATTCGGTTGACCCAGGGTGCCGATGAGTGCTGGAGAGCGTATGCGGTGTATACATCGTTGCAGGAGATGACGGGAGCCGAAGAGCCGATCGGGAAACGGAGAGCAGCGGGTACAACGGAGTCTATGCCCGGAGGCTTGGCCGGTGGGACGTGGATTGAGCGGAGGGAAAGGCAGAAGGAGTTCTTAGATTCAGAGCCGACTGTGTTGGTTGTTGGAGCTGGTCAAGCGGGGTTAAACATGGGTGCTCGTCTGCAGAACCTTGGGCTTTCGTGTTTAATAGTCGATAAACACGAACGTGTGGGGGATAACTGGCGTAATCGATACCGGGTAAGTCTCCTTTTAAGCTCTTGAACTGAATAGGGCCTAATTACATCGTCCTTGAAGACTCTAGTCACCCACGATCCGGCCGAATTCACGCACATGGCATACCTCCCATTCCCGCAAAACTGGCCCCAGTTCACACCCAAAGACAAACTCGGCGACTGGTTTGAGGCCTATGCAAGCATCATGGAATTGAATGTCTGGGTCAAAACATCTGTGGCATCTGCCGAGTATAACGATGTCACTGCTGAATGGAAGGTGAATGTCACTCGCGGTGATGGAACCTCACGCACACTACGTCCACGCCATGTAGTGTGGGCTACAGGACATTCGGGTGAAGCTCGAATTCCAAGTTTCCCCAACCAAGAATCCTTCCAGGGAACTGTGTACCACGGCAGCCAACACACCGATGCTTCGAACTCAGATGTGCGTGGGAAGAAGGTTATTGTTGTCGGCACTGGAAACAGTGGACACGACATTGCCCAAAACTACTATGAAAATGGTGCCGATGTGACTATGCTACAGCGCAGCGGAACATATGTTATAACGGCCGAAAAGGGCGTGTTTATGATGCACGAAGGCATGCACGAAGATGGCGGGTTCGTTTCACTTCCCCTTACTAACTCACAATTACTCTCTATTGATAGTGGAACTTCGGCTAACATTGAACATGAAGCCCCCCAACTGAAGAATGCGATATCGTCTCCGAAAGTCTCCCCTTCCCCGTCCAATTCGCCTTGAGCGTGCACAATACAAAACGCTTCGCAGACGCCGAAAAAGAAACACTGGACGGCCTCCGTAAAGCAGGTTTCCAACTCGACTTTGGCGTGGATGGTGCCGGTATTGCGCGTGCTTACATGACACGTGGTGGTGGCTATTATATTGATGTTGGCTGTAGCCGACTTATTATCGATGGCAAGATCAAGGTCAAGCATAGTCCGCGCGGGATCACTGGCTTTGGGCCTCGTGAGCTATGTCTTGAGGATGGTAGCATCTTGCCGGCTGATATTGTTGTCTTGGCTACCGGCTATGATAACATGCGCACAACAGTTCGGAAGGTGCTTGGTGATAAGGTTGCCGATCGTTGTCAGGATGTGTGGGATTTGGATAATGAGGGAGAGCTTCGAGGGATGTGGCGACCCAGTGGTCACCCTGGCTTCTATTACTTCGGTGGCAACCTTGCTCTATGCCGTGTCTACTCCAAATTCCTGGCTTTCCAGATCAAGGCTGTTGAGGCTGGGCTTTCGACCGGTAACCGCCAGTATTAGAGCGACTGCATATAAGAATTAGACAAAGCACAAGGTAGAATTAGACCAGCAATGAATTTGCTGATTGTCAAGTTTGAACCGAAGCACATCCACCAATTTCTCCCAGAAATGAAACCATAAAAAGACAAGCAAAGCAAGAGAATCCCTTAAAGTAGACAGTCATGCCCAATGATAACATACCTTTAGTATTTCACGATCCAAACAATGTTGCTGAATAAGTGAATGTGGAGATCCGGAGTTAACGGGGATTGGCGGCATACATTTTGATTGGTCCCGATGTTGCATACTTGTGGTGAAATACTCGTCCGCCGCTATATCCGGATGTCCCTAATGATAAATACTGGCTTATAAGCACACAATGACCCTGTGGAATATCACAAGGTCCAATCGACTGCCGCGCAAACATAAAATTCGAATTCCAGTGAGAATAATGGCCGTTTTCAGGACACTACCAACCCGTCGCCTGGGAAATGGACCTCTGGTTCCTCGACTGGGACTGGGTCTCATGGGCGCTAGTGGTACTTATGGTAACTCTCTATCAGAAGAAGAAAAGCTCGAATTCCTGGATGAGGCGTACAAAAGAGGCCAGCGATTTTGGGATACAGGTGAGCTTTCAACACTGTGCAGACGCGAACAAACAATACTGAAGCTGTCCTGAAGCCGACAAGTATGGCGACTCCGAAGACGTCCTAGGAAAATGGTTTGCTGCAAACCCTGACAAGCGCAAAGACATATTTCTTGCCACGAAATTTGGTATTGTAAACACTCCCACGCCACCCGGATTCACCATGAACTCGACGCCCGAGTATTGTCGTACCGCTATCGAGTCCTCCCTCAACCGACTTGGACTCCCCTTCGTCGATCTGTACTATGTTCATCGCTTGGACAAAGTGACACCAGTCGAAAAGACTATGCAAGCGATGGTCGAACTCAAGGATGCCGGCAAGATCAAGTATATCGGACTGAGTGAGTGCAGCGCGGAATCTTTGCGTCGCGCGCATGCTGTTCATCCGATTACTTGTGTTCAGGTGGAGTACAGCCTTTTCTGCAGGGAGATCGAATCTCCAAAGCGAAAATTGCTTGAAACGGCGCGAGAACTAGGCGTCGCGATTGTCTGCTACAGCCCACTTGGAAACGGGATCCTGACCGGGGGTATTCGTTCAAAAGAAGATGTTAGCAAGCCTGGTGACAAGCGTGGATCTTTCTTGCCTTGGCTTCAAAAAGGAAATATTGAGAAGAATATGGCTCTCGTCGATGAGATAGCTGCATTTGCTAGGGCGAAAGGGGTCACGACACCGCAGCTTGCTCTTGCTTGGTTGCTGGCACAAGGAGATGATATATTCCCTATTCCTGGGACCTCGAAGACCCAGCGCCTAGAAGAAAACTTGGAAAGTCTCTTCGTATCTTTATCTGAGAAAGAAGAGAAGGAGATCCGTCAGCTTGGTGAGAGGGCTGTTGGTGGCCGCTTTCAGACTGCAACTGGGTATGACTTTGCAGACACACCAGCTTTGAAGTAATCTTTTGCTTTCATTGATAATGCCTAGTGCATTAACTGTCGTCAATTAACTCATCGTGTATCCAATCGTTGAACAGTTCTGTGCTCGTTTCGAAATTTGCAGATCTTGGGATTCGTTGCTCTATAGGGGATTCTTGTAATGAGATATCCAATGTAGGCAGCTGGCCTTCGAGGTTTTCCACTTTGTCTATCGCTGTATGATTTTAGATTTTGTCACCATATCCATACTTCATAAGACTGACCTGAGATAAGAATAACACCAAAATATGGAATAGGAAGTTGAATAATACACTGATCGGCACAGTCTTGATCAGCACTTGTGCTTGTCTCAACTCTGTTCCATGTGCGATAGATAGAGCCGTTTGCAGCATCTTCCTCGATCTGCATGAATTTCCTCAGTATTTGCGATCCGTAGAGGCCAGAAGCCTCCAGTGTGACAGAAAGGTCTTCGAAAAGATCAGTTACTTTTTCGATTGTACCAAGGTCACCCGAGCGCTGATGTTCAAAGAAGTTGGCAGTTGCATTCTCGTGCCCGACGAAGTGAGCGAAAAGAAGTGTAACTGAAGCCATGAACGCCTTTTCATCCAGGGCCCGATATGAAGGTGAGCGATGGTAGTTGCGAATTGTGAGATAGCGTGACAGCACTTCACGGCTCGCAGAAACCGCGGCAAACTTGCTGTAAGAGTAATCCCTATCCAAATCCACGTTTTCATTATGAATTGTATAAGGCTGGTGCAAAAGAACAAGCAAATAATATTGATGCATTTGCATCAATAGCTTGGCTGTTCTTTCCAACTTGCCATCGAATACAGTGTCGAAGATTGGAGCCAACCACCAACTGTTTGGTAGAATTCGAGCGGCTCTCTTCAGATAGTTGTCGATCTTCTTCGTCTCCGCGTAGTGTTCATAACGGGATGACTCTTGTTCGAATCCAGTACTTTTTTGCATTCGTAAATTCCTCGCGGTAATATATCCCGCTACATGTGCGTGTATGCGCTCCAGCCTTTGCGCGGGAGCACTAGCTGCAAGACTTGACGTACTTGCAAAGGAATCATCGGCAACATTGAACGGAAGGCCGAGCATGAGTGACAGGAAACGGTCACTATAGGTAATATAGAACCAGAGATGCTCTGATCGGCTACCGGATTCCTTTGCCAGCTTTGGTAAATCGATTGCCTGAGAAAGGTTTGCTGCGCGACGTTGAATAGCCCATGCAGCCCGGAAATCACCGTTGGCGATATGATAGCCCCCTTGAAGCATCAGGGTTTCCAGTCCATCTAAAGACGCTATGAGATAATCCTGTGAAGTCACAAAATGAGATGCCGCGTCAAAATATCGCTGTGCAGCATCATCGATAGACCCATTCAGGTGTACTGTGAGTTGCGTCGAGGACCCGGTGTTGAATTGCTTTAGACAAACGGCGAGTTGAACGAGCCTCCGAGCAAAAATGACAGGATGAGAATCCAGCGAAAGATGATCTACGCTCGGTCTCCTATGAGATAGAGAATTCCCAGCTTTTGACTGGGATATTTGTAGAGGCGAGGAGAATAGCTTGGTGCTACTTAAAATCACAGCAGCAGTGGACGGATCTGGGAGAACAGAATAAAGGTACCCTGTGAGGGACCAACCTCGGGACAATCGTTCATAACTGACCGATCTCAAAGTTGGCAAAGCCGATTCAGGCTTTCCAGTGCTTCCTAATTCTTGGTGGTGGACGTTCCGTTGGCGAACTAATTGAGTCACCAACAACTCAATTCGGTCAAGACGGCGGCCGAGGTGTCCATGACAGTTAACGGGATCTTTGAGATCTTGACTGACGCATGGCAGCCCAAGTCGTTGGCAGGTGCCACAAGTCGTGGATCCGGCTCCGAATTCGCACCTCTTCTTGCGGTGCCTGCATTCCCAGCAACTTGTTGTCCCTTTTCGCAGATTTCGTCGCTTCAGCACGGGGTTTGATGGACCCGATAAATCTTCATACGCTTTGGTTTCTTCCAGAATCCGGTTTGCCATAATGCCATAGCTGGGTGAAGGAGATTGAGCCAATTCTCCATGTAAGCAAAGCCACACGTGACTTCGATGTGATCAAGGATCCACTATATGCAACCAAAGTTTCTCGTGAAATTTAAAAAAGATGGACACAAATTTATTCTCATTCGCAAAATAGTTCGCTTTGAAAAAGCTATTACAGGCGAGGGGGGGGAGGGTCTGCGTATCCAAAAACAATTATAGCCTAAGTTCACTTCTGACTCAATTATAAACGCCCGCTTCAATATCTGCGAGAATAGTGCGCTCGGAAGGTGACCATCCCAGCTGCTCTTGCGTCTGCTTGCTTGAAGCCGGATTGTCAGCCACGACAGGATGTACCAGAAAACCAGCAAAATGCTTTGAAGCAGCCTCAAAGTCCTGGGAAACCGTCGGAAGTCCCGTAGCCTTGCCAATAGCTCCAGCAATGTCTTTCATCAAAACACCCTCTTCGGCAACAGCATGATACCTTCTGCCTGCAACACCTTTCTCAAGGGCTAGGCGGAACAGGCGGGCCGCATCGCGGCGATGAACAGCGGGCCATCGGTTGAGTCCGTCGCCAACATAAACCGATTGACCGTTGGCGCGTGCGAATTCGGCAATCAGCCAGACGAAGCCTTTGTCTCCATCGCCATGGGTTGTGGGAGACAGGCGAACGCAAGAGACTCGTACGCCCTTGGACGAAAGATCAAGCGCCCCTTGCTCTGTATCACTGCGGGCACTAAATGGCGTGTTGGTCGCTGCACCTTTATCCTCCGTTCCCACCTCTCCTTTCACTAGAGTCATGGTGCCCGACGTGAAAACCAGAGGCTTGTTGGATCCTGCAAGGGCATCGATCATGGCGAAGATGGCTGTACGCTCAGCCAGCGCGTTTGCGGCAAAATTGGTAAAATCATGATTGAAAGCAAGGTGAATGACACCATCTGACTTGGATGCTGTGCTTTTCAGGCAATCGATATCTTCAAGTGAACCGCGAACAACGTTGACGCCTTTATCTTGTAGAGCTTTAGCTGAGGCATCCGAGCGAGCAAGGCCGGTGACCGTGTGGCCAGCATCAAGGAGCTCTTGTACGACAGCTTGGCCGACAAAGCCGGTGGCACCAGTAACAAAGACGTGCATATTGAGATTGAGGTCGTTTGGGAAAAGATAGTGGCTTCCAATTTAGGTTGGTCACAGGGACAAGTGGAGGAAAGCAGAGAGAAATAGAATGGTGAAAGCTGTTGATGTTCAAGATTGGTGTCTGAATTCTGGAATGATCCTGTGTCCAAGTTCCGGGAATTCGAAGTATTTATATTTCTGATCGAGCAATTTAAAACCGAGATTCGGACGGCCGGGCGGAGATATGACTTTGTTTCCTTTTTAGTGCCTTCAACAATTCGTGGAATGTCTATAATTTGGGAATTAGGAGGCAATCTTTGAATGGATCTGACAACTCTTACACCCCGGATACGACTGCGGGTTAGCGCGGTTTAGTCTTAGCCAACGGCGATCCGCGACTGAACTGTGTGTGGAGTCAAATATCCATATATCGTGGCGAATCAAAGGGCGGCATATACCCGCTCCACTGGGGCTCAGCCCGGAGTTAACAGAGTGGGGCAAGGCCATTTCAACGACGCAGAGAGACATCTTTTTCTCCCTCTTTGCCGTCCTCCTGCCCATTTAGCGTCTCTACTAAGCTGAAATGCCGTCAAGTCAACCAGGGCCCAAGGACCAGACCCGCCACCGTCGGGCACATACTAAATCCCGTCGGGGCTGCCGAAACTGTAAACTCCGGAGGATCAAAGTGAGCCCCAATCGCCTAACATTACTTGGACTTGATTTTTGACATTTGCTACAGTGCGATGAAGCACAACCGCAATGCCAGAAGTGCTTATTATTTGGCGTCATCTGCAATTATAAAATGGCTCATAATTCAGACTTGCAACTCGCGAAGAACAACACCGATGACAGTCCCTTCGGTCACCTGGTTTTTGATTCAAAACCCAGCCGAACCTTATCTATGCCCACAATAATAGTGGGATGTGGTCCTGGTTCTTTTCAGATGGACTCCGACAGCCTGGCGCGTCTATATCGCTTCAGGAACCGCACTGTTTTCTCTTTTCTAGGCCGATTGGCCTGTGAGATTTATCAAGATGATGTTGTAAGACTCGCGATGCAGGTAATAAGATTTTACTCGGCTTGCCATTTCAAGACCTGACTGACACTCCTAGCACCCATTTTTAATGCGAATCATTCTGGCTGTCACTGCCACTCATGATCGCTATCTTGTGACAGCACCAGAGAATAACAAACGATCAGTCGCCGAGGTTTATCACGAAACCCAATGCGCTGGACTTCTCAGAAAAAAGCTATCTAGTCCAATCTTGAATGAGGAACGCGATGCTCTTTGGTCCTCAGCAGCGATGTTGGGAATCGCAAGTATATCTTCCATTGACGCATCAACTCCAGCAGAAGCATGGCCACTCAAACCCAACGATCCATCAGACTTTGACTGGTTGAATTTCTCAACGGGTAAAAAAGTAATTTGGCGAGCAACCGACCCACTTCGACCGGACAGCATCTTTCACCGTATGGCGGACCAATATATCCAGGTTATGAAAACACCACCTCTTCGTGAATTATCAGAAATCGCACCTGAATTCATCCAGTTATGTTCATTGGATGAACCACTTGCTTGCAGCCAAAATCCGTATTACTCCGCTGTTTCCATGTTGTCTGATCTGTGGCAAGCCACGAGTACACGAGTGACCGGAAAATATGTCTCATTCTTGAGCCTAATGAGCCTTGATTTCAGATCGCTGTTGGAACATAAGGATGCACGGGCGCTACTGATATTTGCGTATTGGTATGCGCTTATATCGAACTCCTCCATCTGGTTTATAACAAGACGAGCGCGGTTGGAATGCCATTCAATATGCCTATACTTGGAGAAATACCATGCTAACCATGGTGATATTCAAAGAATGTTAAAGTTGCCCAAGGCAAGATGTGAATGTGACATGCAGATGCCACCCATGTTTTTATAGATGTCACATTTAAGCAAATAATACCACAATAGAATTTCGAGATTAAGCTTATCATAGAATTTCTAGATTTTTACGAATCGGTTTCGTCGGCCACGGGCAGCGTTGCGGTCACGTGACCGGCACCGGTGCTTCCCGACCTCGGAATTGTCGCCGAATCCGAGTAACAGCTGGCGAGAGCGTCAAACGGTGCCTGACTGTTGTTGTTCCAGAAATTACCGCTTCCGGCATTCTTGCCTCTTGCCATTTTATGGTAGGACTTCGCTGCAATCATGAGTGAAAGAGGTTCGGAAATTGTGTTTCGCGCGGAGAACGTGCCGATCCGGTTCTTCAAAGCATGCCGGTGGTGTCGCCGACAAAAGATGCGATGTGATGCACGTCATCAGGTACCATGTTTTCGCTGTCGCTCCACGGGTCGGGATTGTATCCTAGATCCGATTGAAGACAGCCGGCGGCGCAGTGATCGCCGAAGAAAGGTTACCCCTGCGCGGTGAGATCATGTCATTGTTTACTCTGCTCAAAATTAAGCTGACTCAGTTAGGTATAGTGGCTCTTCAAGGGCTTCACCACTGGATCAGAGAAGTGGATTTCATACCCCTGCTTCAAGAGAACAGGAGTATTCTCCGATTACCAGGCAGGATGTTAGTTTTGACGCTTCAATTGATTCCCTTCCAGATTCGTCGAGCTTAAGGGATCTGCGTAGATCTGTGACCGTTGATCATAATGGCCCCGAGTCGCAGCAGTTAAGTCCGAATGATATGATTGCGCCACAGTCGGCGGTTCATTCCATGTCTGTGAACTTGCTTGGTTCTAACAACGTAAGTTAACTCGAATCAAAAACAGAATCACTTGTCTGACCAAGATTGCCTAAAGATATTCATGGAGCATTCAACAAATGGTGATCCAAGAGGTGACATTATCGCTCGGGGTATCGTGACAGAAGAGCGAGCCCGGGTCATGTATGAAAGGTACGCAAGACAAACTATTGGAGAGCTAATGACAACATCGTATGTGAAGTTAATCTGTGGTACAGATTTACCGGTGGGAGCAAAAATTTCTTGCCTCTGTTTGATCCTATCCGTGATACGTTTGACTCTATTCGATCGCGCTCCTTGTTCTGCTTCACAGTCATCATCTACCTCTCCAGTCGAGCAGTCATGGATCTACGCAGTGATACCCACATGCAATGCGTACTCCAAGACGAAGCACAACGACTAGCCGAAGACAGTTTTTTTGAGCGCCCAACAAAACTTGAGACAGTTCAAGGAATGATTCTCCTTGCTGCTTACTCTGAAAAAACCTGGTTTTCAACTGCACTGATCCTACGCACGGCGTTAGACTCCGGCCTCGAAAAGTCGTTGGACACGTTACTCTCACAAGAGAACGTACCGCGGAGCTCACTTGCCGCCACCATGGATGATCGTAAATTGGTTTGGCAGACACGGACGTGGCTCATTACTTTCACCTTGGAACTCGACGTAGCTTCTGGGACCGGCCGCAAATCACGTATCGGGGAGGTGGATATCACGAAACTGCGCAAATTCCTAGACTATCCGCTATCATTGCCTTGTGATATGAGGACAGTCTGCATCATCGAAATACATCAGCTGCGAGGTTCGTGGAAACTCATTATAAACCTGCTTTGTTCGTGACTAATTGGAGAAGGTCACTCCCGGATCATCCTGGAGAACGCAGCAACGGTCCGTGATATAGTATATAAAGAACTTCCGGCTATTATGGAAAGGTTTTCCTATTGGTTCAATACTTGGGACGAGATTCATCAGAGTCAGTTATCTTGAGGCCTGCAAACATTTTGGGAAACCACCACTGACAACTCAAAGATAACGGCTTCCATGCTGGAGCATTCCAACGAAGTAGCCTCAAATTGATGCTTCTCTACGCCAGAATCTTTGCATTATGTGCCTCTCTAGCAAGAATTCAAAAACTGCAGCCCACTGACTCCAACTCCGAATCGGAGGTTATTGGGGAATTGTGGCAATCTCTGGTCACAAATATTATGGATCAGCTAGCATTTTTGATTAATGAGCCATCATATCGGTGCCAGCTACCTTGGGCTCCAACATATCCAGCTTTGACCATGGCCTTCGTCAGTAAGTAATCACAAGTACCCCCAGGACTCTGCATATGCGTATTAACCCGCAACCAGCGACGTTTGCGCTTCGCATCGCGCGGTGGCAACCAAATCTTATTGATCAAGACCTTCTGCTTGAGAGAGCGGAGAAAATGTGCGACTTCTTGAAGCAGCCCCCATATCCAGACATCCACCGCACGGTCTCGATATTCGTGAATTATGCCCGGGCCCTGATCGCAAGTCAACGCTCAGGAAGCCACGATAGTGACCCACCCAACCTGTCTAGCCAGGGAGATGCCACCATGGCTCCCTACCAAGGCCCAGATAGCCCTACGGAGGATGCCCCGCATTTAGTATCTTTGGAAGGTCCTCGGTACAGGCCCGGCACCGCTGGGCCGATTGATAAAGACCCAAACTTGATGCCCATGCCGAACAATGATGCTGCAGCTGCAGCTGCAGCTGCCAGACCCCCTCTACCAAGGATGCCCGACACGATGGAAGCTCCGAACTGGACCATGTCTAATTCAATCGCGGACTCATTTGGTCTCTTCGAGGAAGGGCAAAACGATATATTTGACTTCTTACCAATGATGCCTTCTTTGCCTCAGTGAATCGACTCAACAAACACATAGTAATGAGAGGCAGTCTATAAGTTAGATGAATCTAAGATGAAGCAGTACTTTTGTGGCTAGACACAGCAGGTCTTTGATTGTTCCGATCTGCAAGACAGTTCTAGCGTTGATAGATCCCATGCCCAAGCTCACCAAGCAGGAAAGATATTGGGCCACGATGCCCGGGCCATTTCTACTTTTATAATCACATGAAAACAATACAGGTCCGAAAACGTAATTCTGGGCCTCAAAATTGCAGTCAAAAAACTTGGACCACCCGGTTCCTGGCCGGGTCCGGGAGTCGAGACCCTAAAAACCGGCGCCGGGTCGGGGCCGACCCACCGATTCAGATAGCAGACATCTTACTGGTTTATTGCTATGTACGCAAACATAATAGTTTGGTAACGCTATGCATGGACACAGCCCAGAAGCTCTGAGTCAAGTTTTGCAAAGATTTACTCTCCACTAGTGGCAATGGGTGGTTCTTTTAAATGAGATGGCTTTCGCATTGGGATCGTCTTGGATAGAGACATGGTCCGTTGGTTTTTCTTCAGTTGTTATTTACTTTTTCGTTTGGATCCACAATCAAAATGTCAAAGCTTATAGGTGACTCGGTTATAAGGCCAGCCTCTACAATGGAGAAGGAAAAAGACGATGGCGATTACACACTAGTTGATCTGTCTCCCCATGAAATATTGGTTGAGTTTCAAGAGGGCTCCCAAGCAAATCCAAACAACTGGTCTTTTGTAAGCTTTCATTTACAGTTCGCAGAAGCAAGCCCGATACTAATGGATATAGAATAAAAAATTGTATACTGCAGTTGTGGCGCAGCTCGTCGTACTGAACAGCGGCATATCGTCTTCCCTACCTAGCAATGCAGTCCCCGCTATCATGGAGGATTTCCACGTGTCCGGAGATGGGCAAAAGGTCCTACCAACCGCCATCTTCCTAATAGGTTATTGCGTCGGTCCATTAGTTTGGAGCCCGTTATCTGAGACCATCGGTCGTCAGCCGGTTCTTTTCTGGACATTCAGTGTTTTCGTTCTGGGCACGCTTGCCTGTGCCTTTGCACCCAACTGGCCCGCGCTATTAGTCTTCAGAATGGTATGTGGCACAATGGCCGCAGCACCCCAGACAATTGTTGGAGGAGTCTTTGCGGATCTCTTTGATGACCTCAAAAGCCGAGGAAGGGCTATGGCGCTTTATATGGCGGTAAGTTGACCTGTATCCCTCTTGTTATCGTGAAGAGCAAATAGCTAAATGTACCTGCAGGCTTCAAGTTTTGGGCCAATCATCGGCCCTATAATTTCTGGCTGTTCTGTTCAATATGGTTGGCGCTGGACATTCCGCATTGATGTTATACTCTCTGGAGTTGTCTGGGTTGGTCTCTGGGGTTTCAAAGAAACATTTGCCCCGGCTTTAATCAAAAAGGAAGCGGCAAGGCTGAGGAAAGAGTCCGGATCAAACCGATATTTTGCTCAGCAGGAACTGAAGTCTGATGAGGCTTTTACTCTGACACAGACTATTACTCGCCCTCTCACGATGCTGGTCTTTGAGCCCATCATTCTCTTTACATCAATATACATCTCTCTGGCATGGAGCATGGTGTTCTTCTATTTCCAGGCATATCCTATTATCTTCGAGGGTATGTTCCCTTAACGAGTTTTGCCTAGACCCAGACTAATTTTTCAAGGCACTTACAACTTCAATGTTGAGTATACATCTCTGACATACATACCGAGTAAGTTCCCAAGAGCCAACCCTTGAAATGATTTCACATCAAGCTAACCATCACAGTCGGCCTTGGCGCTGCATCATCTTGCGTTTTCGCCCTCTACTACGACAAAATCTTCAACAAAGCCAAGAAGGTGGGGAAACGGTGGGCATCCGGCCCCGAAGCTCAACGACTCCCAATGTCCTGCATATCCGCCCCCTGCCTAACAATCAGTCTCTTCTGGCTCGCCTGGTCCGCAAAATCCAGCATCCCCTGGATTGTCCCAGTACTATCAGGGATTGTATTCGGGCTGGGATACCAAACAACTTTTATTTCTCTTCTGACATACGTCACCGACGCATACAAAATCTACTCTGCTAGCGCATTGGCTGCTTCCGTTATTATGCGGAGTGTCGCCGGTGCGCTCTTTCCTCTTGCTGCTGATCCGCTTTATGCGAAGCTTGGCGTTGCATGGGCTACTTCGATTCTTGGGTTTGCTAGTCTGGCTTGCATCCCGATTCCTTTTGCTTTGTTTTATTATGGGCCTTGGATTCGGAAACGGAGTCCTTTCTGTCAGCGGCTCTTGGAGATGGACATGCGAAAGTCCTCGAAGTTTTCGAGTGGAACACAGACTCCTCAAGAGCTTGAAGTCTAGCTTACCTTTTCGGGGCTTTCGCCTCGACTTGGCAGTGATGGCCTTTGCTCATTTCTCATTTATCTTTACTCCTAATCTTTGCTTCCCGTGTTGTCGCATTTGAGTACTTTTTGGTGCTTGCATTTACATGGCACGATAATAATGATTGCTCAGAATAACAGCCTCGCATCATGATACCTTAGAATGAATAAAAGTCGGTCTTGCTTGTTATATGTCAGATCATGGTCCACCTTTATCTGTTGTTTCGCCAATCTTTACCTTCGACTTATTCAGAGAAAACTTCAGAGATATCAGGTCCAATTATCTCTCGTGTTCGCTCGGTCTTTCACCTCGGAAGTTCGTCCGGAGCGGTCGTTCGGCGGTCATATACGCCGAATACGATCTTCAAGTAATAAGCCCTTCTATCCCTTCATCAGATAAATATCAACATTAGAATACTTCCTTTCTTGTTCTACGGACGTACGTGTGGAAGTGTACAGAA
>JACWFT010000196.1:0-14250 GCA_019775415.1 Penicillium sp. VS I D KN
GATCCTAAGTATAGCTTGACTAGGCGCTACTACCTGGCACTGCCCAACAAGACTCTATTCTATAGATCCGAGCCCGTGTAAGGCCTAACGGCAACGGTACGATCGCGACTGAGACTTGAGGACGAGCCTCGACGTACGTATATGACCACTACGAGCGATACTCACTGTGACCAGTTAGCACCGCGTAACACATGGAAGCACTGTTGCAGTGGCTGTACCTCCGACGGGTTCGATTTGAGACGGCGGCAGCAGCTGAGAAGATGGAAGCGGCGATTGAAGTTGCGAGGCTGACGGATATGGTGGAAATGGAAGGATTGAGGAGATATATGGGCGAATATATCAAGGAGGTTTTGGTTACCGAGGAGGATGGATGGGCTGTGTGGGGGGGAGCGGGGGCGCTGGTCAGTCTAGAGCATATCCATGCGGCCAGGCTCTTGCCGCAAGGACACGAGATTAGTCGGGTATTGGCGCGTGCGATGGTGGGGGACTATGCTTGTCAGAAGGATCATAGACTTAGAGGGAAACTGGGGGAATATCCGCGCTTTGTGGCAGATTTACTAGAGGAAATGGTGGAGCTGCTGGGGAAGGTGGAATTTGGAAAGAACGAGGGGAGCTATAAAGATCCGCTCACGGGGAGTAAGGTTACGGTGCGGCGATTCCAGGAGTGAGTCGGAGGGCATAGTGTATAGGAGGGACAATAGGAGAGCGCGACGGGTATATTAGATGGGGTAGAAGGATAGAATTTATAGGGATATTACGATGGGATCGGCTAGGGTACCAGGTTCGTTAAGTAGGAGTCAAAGAGGAGTAAAGAAATAAAGGCAAAGCCAGCACCGATAGGGAAAGGGTGGTTATGATTTAAAAGGTACGAGAAGAGAAAGAGAGGAAGAAATTATTCGTTGATATCAATAATAAGATATTAATAGACCAAGGGTAGGGGGTTAGAAATATAATAAAATAGTATGATATATTTATATCAATATTATAGTGAGCTACATGTTGATTAGGATTAAGATTAGGGGAAGTATAAAGAATCTAGGAACTAGACTATAGAAGGCGTAAGGGTGTCCAGCGGGCAAATTCTGCATGGTAGCTGGACTACCACAACACGCTCAGGGGAATTATTTCGCTATAGCCAGACAGCCTATACTCTATACTCTACTGTTAATTGGAGTCAGGGGTTCAATCCAATTCTTCGCCATCTGATTCGCTCCTAGGTGCGTACTCTCGTGGAGAGCGGCCGTCGCTACAACACCACCCCACGATCCGCAAGAAGACAGATGCCGATGTCTCTTCCATTTCAGGTCACTTAGAGCTCGCAGATCCTGAAGTTTTAGAGGCTCTGAGTCTACTCGATCGTGAAATCGTTATGACGACTATTGGTGCTCCTGGTCAGGTTGTAAAGATAGACTATCTGGCGGTGCGACCAGCAGCGGGTGGGTCGACGATGTTTGCTTTATGACCAAAGGAGATAGCGAACGAGAGAATCTGAAGAAACTCAAGTCAGCGTGCTATAAAGCAGACCAATGGGCCGAGAAACATGCGTCAGTCTTTGACCCAAAGAAATACGGACTCATACACTCCGTGAATATTAGAGAGGTCGATCCGCAATACACATCCCTAACTCTACGAGGACACACCGTGCCAGCGACGAGGACAGCTGAGCGATATCTAGGCCACTGGCTGGATTCGGGTCTGGAATTCCACCATCACCGCGAGAAAGCCGTGGCCAAGGCTAGCGTCTCCCTCCTAGCAGTACGAAGCTTGGCCGGCTCAACATGGGGAGCCTCACTCTATGCAATGTGAAAGATCTATCAAGCGGTCATCGTTCCGCAGGTGCTCTTTGGCGTCTCCGCGTGGTATCAACCTATGCTCATCAGCAAGTCCAAAGCAGAAAATATGTGTCACCCTTTCGTGGCGATTCAAAAGCAGGCAGCATGCCTCATCAGTGGAGCCTTCAGGACTATAGCAGCAGAAGCACTTAACACAGAACTACACCTATCACCCATCTCCATCCGGCACTATGGCTACGAACGGGGCCCTTTTTCGCAGTCCCATCAACTATGCTCCGACGCAGACCGGTGGAAGAGAATATTGTCCTTGTATTTCTTGTAGATCACCTAAGTTACCGTAATCTTAAGCTCCGGCATCGGGAGAACCCATTCTGCCGAGACGCACCGCGGCCATTAAGAATTCGGACAGATTACCCCTCAGACACCAAAACTTTGATTTGCGATATGTAACTTTGTCGAGTTCATGCTGTTCCGTGTCAGGTCAATCTGATGCTACTATTTTTCTAGAATATATCTGACCGCATGACATACAAGACCGTGCAGCACGAAGTTGAAGGGCGTGCACTCATTTTCACGGCCTTCATATACAGAGACAGCCCTTTCCCGTATTAATCCGCTGCTTAATTTCCACAAGAGCACGCATAAGGACCTAGTTAAAGAGCTAAAGATGTATCCGTATTTTCAGGTCACCTACAACACCATAATGGGTGAACGATGAATCAACCTGTCCCGAAGAGTCCTAGTGGTATTTTGACCGCTCCTTAGTTCGTCACTTCGCTACGATTAAAGCTCGAGGATTGAAAGGGGTCTCCGGGCTAAGAGACACGCACCACGGGCGACAGGTACATGTAGAACAAGTCAGGATACAAAGAAATGCACTCAACTCCAGTGCATTAAGCCACTACAATGCAGGTTTGACTTGCTATGAAGTCAAAAATGGATCGAAACATTGCAAAACATTGAACCAAAGCGGGAGCAGACCAGGGATTAACCGCGATAACGGCGTTTAGTGTAAGACTGTCTCAGATACTGGCGCTTGCATAAAGACAAACCGGACCGGTGACCCTGACGGCGCCGTGTAAGGTTAAGCTTGAACTTTGCAATCTTTTCCTCTTTAGACGCAACTTCCTGATCCTGAATATGATCTAGGCACTGTAAGCGTTTCGCTTCCAACTGACCCATAGACTCTCGGTGTGTCTCTTCAATCTCACTTAAATAGTCATCGGTTGCGTTTCGTAATTCAGATTTGAAATCATCGATCTCGTTACGGAATTCTCGTTCATGCTCACCCAAAAGGTCGTAGAGCAGATGGCAATTCTCGTCGATAATCTTGTTGACGTGTGATTGAAGATGGCGCTTAACCATGGCGTCGACGTAGTCTTTGATTGTGTGACACTCAGTCATCCCGTCCTTAGCAAAGCTGGCCTTCTCGGACGCATCAGACAGATCACTGTCTACAAGGTCTGGTTTTGCCAGCAGATGTCCGTAGCCTGCTCGAGTTAACAAGTTGCGAATGGTGTCATCAGGCACACCACGTAGTTGATGTTCAAGATCGGTAAGTTTGTTAATTTCTGCGCGGTCAGGGGCAGAAACACGCCTGAAGACTGTTGGGCGTATTGAGGGCGGTGACGGCGACAGTGTACTCAGGGGGTCATTACTCGGTGTATCGGGTTCGGTGGGTGAGCCTAGCGATGGTGAGGACAAAAAAAGCAATCTCTCTTGTCTTTCATCGGTAGGTAGGACTGACAACGGAGCTATTTGCAATTAATGAGCCATTGAATGACAAGAGAAGACAATGGGGAGAAGAGTTTATACCACTGCGCTGATTCCCAGCCATCTGCTCGTTAGACCCCGCACGATAGGCGGGTAGTCCCACCTGGTCTTCCTGCTCGGACACGGGCTTCTCGCAATACGGGGGAGGCGCTTGGCGAAGGGTACACAGTTGCCCCTCAGCCAAACCCTGCCGCTTATGATCCAGGCCCAGTGCCCTAAAACTGTCGTCTCGAAGAGCACGTAGGAAGATCCGTAGCGGGTGAATTTCGTCCTTCGTAAATTGATATTTGCCAAAGTGTACATATAGAGTGTGCGATTGAGATATTTTTTCCAATGCATGAAAATTCGATATGTCTTTGGTGCGCGGACTTAGAGGCTCTGAGTCTAATGGAACAAAAACCTTGGCAGTTGTATTAAGTTCCAAGCTCAGTGTTGAAATGCTCGAGGTGTCAGGGCCATGCCTTGAAACCATGGAAAGAAGACGAGATGGACAAAGGTCATCATCGCTTTCCCAGGTCCATGAACAATTTTTAACTGATGCTGGCGGCAACTCCAACGTCACTTCCTGCGATGGCCGAGCCGGGTTAGAGGTATTTAATGTGACCCTGATAGACATGATCCCTTCTTTGGTATCTGTCTTATGGGTTATGAGAAGGGTAGCGAGAAGAAAAGCCTGGGAATCGGGGGAATCGGGCGAGTCGGGCGCCCGAACAAGACCTTTTCTCAATTTCCATCCCGGGGCAATAGACGGGGTGTGCATCTTTTTTTGCGACAAGGAAAACCCTCGGTGTATCATTCACTGAGCAGCCCTCCCACCCGGGCTTTATTCCAATGTCGAGCAGCCCTGACTCGCATAAAATAGCAAAAGTAATGACGAGAAGCAGACGACAAGAGTAAAATAGTAAAAATCCTTACGACCTGTCACGAGTACGTGCCCAATCCAAAGTCAACAAGTGAGATTAGAGAGTCCTATGAGAACACAGGAATGGCAAGACGGGCGGCGAGAACAGCAAGGAACAAATACTGATTTTACAGGATGGTGATGATGATGATGATGATGATGGTGGAAGGAGTTGAAGAAGAGATAATGGTCAGAGAGAATAGAAGGGGGAAAGGGGGGAGGCTGGGGCTTGGCATGGGTGACTAACCAACACGTGATCTATGACAGTGCGAATTTGTGGAGAATCCATGAGTGGGTCCATTCCCTTGTCTTTTTCTGCCGGAATGGCAGGGTGAAGCTGTGCCGCAAGTGCCAGAAACCAGGGCATATTTAATTACACTGCTCGCACAGAAGCTTCATATTCATATGCGGTCACTGCGCGGACGAGCACCCGACCTGAGAGTGCCCGTCAACCAGTGGCGGCGTTATTTGAATCAAGTGTGCCAACTGCTCAGGAAATCACCGGCCCACAAGCCTACATTGCCCAGTCAAAAGAGAAGCGAAGGCCAAGCCAGGAGTCCAACGAGAAGCGGTAACGTCGGACTCATCCACAGAGAGTGAGGATCCGAACGCCTCTGAGCTTGTGCGAGAGCTCGTCAAACTCCGGAAAGAGATCAAATTGCGAGATGAATCGCACAAGGAAGAGCTGCGGAAGGCCAAAGAAGAATTCAGCGCCGCCCTCGCAGAAGTTCGGCACGAGCTGCAGGTCTTGACAGATCGACCTCCGACACCGCAATGCCACACCGAGACATGCTCTCAGAACAACCAGGATGACCACGATGAGATTCTCCGCGAGATTCAATCTTTGCGCGAAGAAATAAGCGCCCCGTTTCCCACGAGCTCTCCGTCCTATGCAGATGTCGCCCTTACTCCTCCACTCATTCATCCGAGCAACATACGGACCCTTTCAACGTCGAACACGACACCAACCACTTTCACCGACACGCTATACTGCACGATAGATACCTCGAAGATGACCGAAAGTGAAAATGAGAAGGTATCCGCGGGCTCGATCAGGGCCACTATCGAGACAGAGATCCGGACGATGGATGATCACACTCACTGGCGCTGTCGCGCGGTCACTGTGGGTCCACGAAATACCAACCGATTCAGAAGCGCGTGTCGCAATGAAGCCGAACACCAGCTGGTCAAGGAAGTGGCGGAAGCAAAAATCGGTGCGGGAGCCCGAGTGCTTCGGGACGAGCTCTACCCGATCAAGGTCGACAGCGTCAAGAGAGCTGCGGTACTGGATGAAAACCATGACATCCTGTCGGGAGCGGCGGCAGCCCTCGGTGAGGAAACGAGACTACTGTCGCCAAAATGACGTGGCTCAGCAGCAAGGAAGCCGCGAAGCCATATGGGTCAATGGTCGTGTACCTAACCAAAGGCGCTGACGCGCGGAGGCTCCTAGCTGAGGGGTACTTCCACGTTGGAGGAGAATCTGGGACAACCAGCGTCTTTGAACATCGACCACGACCGGTGCAATGCTACAACTGCCAGGAGATTGGCCATAAGGCATTCCAATGCAAGAAGATCCTGAAGTGCGCCAAATGCGCCACGGAGGGCCATCACCACAGTCGCTGCGATCAAGCGGTTCCAAAGTGCGTTCCATGCGGTGGGCCACATGAATCATATAGCAAGAACTGCCGGAAACTCTACCCACCACGTCATGAATAAAACACTTCGAATAATGCAACTGAATGTGAGGAAACAGGGAGCAGTGCATGAGAGTCTGATGAACGACGAAGAAACTCAGAATGCTGTCGTGTTGGCGATTCAGGAACCCCAGGCGAGGAGAATCCAAGGCCGGCTCTTGACCACACCGATGGGACATCACAAATGGACAAAGATGGTTCCTTCGACTTTAAGGGAAGGCAGATGGGCAATCCGAAGCATGCTTTGGGTCAACAGGGACGTGGAAGCGGAGCAAGTGCGGATCGAGTCGCCGGATCTGACAGCGGCCGTCATTCGGCTCCCCAAGCGACTGATCTTTATCGCATCAGTTTACGTAGAAGGAGGGGATGTCTCGGCGTTGAATGACACATGCGATCGCCTGCGAAAAGCCATCACAAAGGTACGGCGAGATACAGGGACGGTGGTGGAGGTCGTGATTGTGGGAGACTTTAACCGCCATGATCAACTTTGGGGAGGAGACGATGTGTCATTGGGTAGGCAAGGCGAAGCGGATCCAATCATCGACCTCATGAATGAATTTGCACTCAGCAGCCTGCTCAAACGAGGCACCAAGACATGGCACGGTGGAGGACACTCTGGAGGCTGCGAGTCCACTATCGATCTTGTTCTCGCCTCGGAAAACCTGACAGACTCGATGGTGAAGTGCGCAGTACATGGAACGGAGCACGGCTCGGACCACCGCACCATTGAGACCGTTTCTGATGCTTCTTGGCCGGCTCCAAAGCAGCCAGAGCGACTGCTACTGAAAAACACGCCATGGAAAGAGATTAGTGCCAGAATTACGAGAAATCTAGCGACCACTCCGTTGGAAGGCTCAGTGCAGCAGAAGACCGACCGGCTCATGTCCGCGGTGTCGGAAGCGTTACATGCTTTGACGCCAAGGGCAAAACCGTCACCACACGCGAAGCGATGGTGGACGGAGGATTTGACACAACTCCGTCAGATATACACGTATTGGAGAAACCACGCCCGCTCGGAGCGACGGGCAGGGCGAAAGGTACCACAGCTGGAGAGCACGGCCGCAAGTGCGGCTAAGCAATACCATGACGCAATTCGGAAACAAAAGAAGAAGCACTGGAATGAGTTTCTTGCAGACAACGACAACATATGGAAAGCCGCTAAATACCTGAAGTCGGGAGAGGATGCGGCGTTCGGAAAGGTCCCACAGCTCCTCAGAGCAGATGGAACCACCACCGTTGATCACAAAAGCAAGCAGAAGAATTACTGACCAAATTCTTCAAATTCTTCCCGCGCTTACCTGACAATATTGATGACGAAGGGACTAGGCCACAAAGAGCGCCAGCAGAGACGTCAGCCATCACAATGGAGGAGGTCGAGCGGCAACTGTTGGCGGCGAAATCGTGGAAAGCGCCTGGCGAAGACGGCCTACCAGCGATAGTCTGGAAGATGACATGGTCCGCGGTCAAGCACAGGGTGCTAGATCTATTCCAAGCCGCGCTGCAAGAAGGCACGTTGCCAAGGCAGTGGAGACACGCGAAGATCATACCACTCAAGAAGCCGAACAAAGATGACTACACGATTGCCAAAGCATGGAGGCCGATTTCACTCCTGGCGACACTGGGTAAGATATTGGAGTCCGTGGTCGCAGAAAGGATCTCGCACGCTGTGGAGACACACGGCTTGCTCCCGACCAGCCATTTCGGAGCCCGAAAGCAGCGGTCAGCGGAGCAAGCACTTTTGCTCTTACAAGAGCAGATCTACGCGGCGTGGCGTGGCCGACGGGTGTTGAGTTTGATCAGCTTCGATGTCAAAGGAACCTACAACGGAGTGTGCAAAGAACGATTGCTCCAGAGGATAAGGCGCGAGGCATACCGGATGATCTGCTCCGGTGGGTTGAGGCGTTTTGCTCGGAACGCACAGCGAACATCCAAATCAACGGGCAACTGTCTGAGGTCCAAAGCCTGCCACAAGCTGGACTGCCGCAGGGCTCGCCCCTGTCTCCGATTCTATTTCTCTTCTTCAACGCAGACCTCGTGCAAAGACAGATCGACAGCCAAGGAGGAGCAGTCGCTTTCGTGGATGATTTCACCGCGTGGGTGACCGGACCAACCTCCCAGAGCAGTCGAGAAGGGATCGAGGCAATTATCGATGAGGCGCTCGACTGGGAAAGGAGAAGCGGAGCGACTTTTGAAGCAGACAAGACGGCTATCATACACTTTGCTCCCAAGATGCGTAAATCGGACCATGAGCCATTCACCATCAAGGGGCAGACGGTGGTACTCAAAGACCACGTCAAGATCCTGGGGGTCGTGATGGACACAAGACTCAAGTACAAGGAACATATTGCAAGGGCAGCGTCCAAAGGTCTTGAAGCAGCGATGGAGCTTCGGCGACTCCGTGGTCTATCCCCAGCAACGGCGCGCCAGCTATTCACATCAACGGTGGCACCGGTCGTGGACTACGCCTCCAATGTCTGGATGCACGCGTGTAAAGATAAAGCCATGGGACCGATCAACCGAGTCCAGAGAGTAGGAGCGCAAGCCATTGTGGGGACATTCCTCACGGTCCCGACCAGCGTAGCCGAGGCGGAGGCCCACATTGCCACCGCACGACACCGATTCTGGAGACGGGCTGTGAAGATGTGGACCGACATGCATACGCTGCCTGAAACCATTGCTGTATCGGGTGTTGTCGGGTACATATAAGCTTGCATTCTTCATGGTCAGCTTTTTGGCCATTTCTCTCATGACGGCGTATCGAGTGTCCCAAGGGTATCTGTCTGTTGGCCAGTTCATGAGCTTGATAACGTACATGTTGCAATTGCGCAGTTCTTTGGACTTTGTCGCTGGTGTCTCTCCGTCTTTCCAGGCATTACTGACTGATTCATTCAGAGAAAACATTAAGGCTGCTCCAACAGCAACCTACCGTTGTGGATGGCCCCCAGGCTGTTCCGCTCACTACATGCAGGGGCGAGATCCGGTTCGAAAAGGCCAAATTTTCGTACGGTGGCAAGAAAAATGCCCTGAACGGGGTTTCTTTCCATTGTTCAGCCGGGACTACGACTGCTTTGGTTGGCGAGACTGGCGCGGGCAAATCGACAGTCCTTCGGCTTCTGTTTCGATTCTACAATCTTCAAGAAGGCTGCATCTTCATTGATGGAGACAGCGTGCACAACATAACTATCGATTCTCTTCGCAGGCAGATCGGGATCGTACCACAGGACGCGGTGCTCTTCAATGACACGTTAATGTATAATCTGAAATACGCAAAGCCGGATGCGAGAGACGAAGACGTGTACGAGGCTTGTCGTGCCGCTGGTATACATGACATAATCATGAAGTTTCCTGACGGGTATGCCACCGAGGTGGGAGAACGGGGGCTCGCTCTGAGCGGTGGTGAGAGGCAGCGCGTGACCATTGCTCGCACTATCCTGAAAGGCACAAAGATCATTTTGTTAGACGAAGCCACGGCCTCGCTCGACACGAACACTGAAGAGCACGTGCAAAAGTCCCTTGCAAGTCTTGCTCATGGTCGGACTACAATCGTAGTGGCTCATCGACTTAGCACAGTGACAGACGCTGATTGCATTCTAGTCTTCCACGAAGGCGAAGTGGTTGAGCGGGGCACTCATCAAGAACTCATCAAGCTGAAGGGTCGCTACGCCTCCATGTGGTGGAAACAGACCAGAGAACACACAAATGGGGAGGCCAAGGAGGAAACAAAGGAGGAAACAAAGGAGGAAACAAAGGAGGAAACAAAGGAGGAAACAAAGGAGGAAACAAAGGAGGAAACTGAAGAGGAAACCGAAGAGGAAACCGAAGAGGCAACCGAGGAATCCAAGGCCCGGTCATGGTTTAGAGGCAATACAGTACGCAAAAAGCTGCAGAGGTTCATCGCCATGAGTCATGTTTTGCAATTTCGGCGGAAGTGAAAATGCAGCCTCTAGAAACAAATTTGGTGGTCTACGAAAGACGGGCATCCCGGGCTGCCTTCGGTGAATAAATTTCCACTCAGTCATCCATCCCCACAATGTAAGCCGGCGTTTCGAGCTCACTCTTCATCAAGCACAATTTTCATCAAGCACAAGATAGTCCATGCCCTCAAAAGTTTACGCAACAGGCCATCGATTCATAAAGCCTTCATCCACTCAGGCCAAGGCTGACTTATTGAACATCAACACTGACAATATTGTAAGACTACTCTAGTATTCCTTTCAAGACATCCAGATTGTGGTGAAGGCACAATAAATTCAGTCATTTCTGCTACAGAGACGACGGTGGTCATTCGAGATTCACTTCATCGAAAAGAATATGCCTGACATTCCAGCTCGAGCATTCCTCCTATATTCTTTCTAAATCCACTCTGAATTGGAACAACGCAGCCTCAACTCCACAACATTGCGTTTTTCCGCTCCCGAGAAGAAAGACTCATCATCTTCGCCTCCATACGACCTGGCTTTCACACAAAAGGCTTCTTATCTGGAGTCGTGCCCCTCGCGAATTAGACGCTTGAGGGCATTTATGCCAACCTTGTGTGCGCCTGACCGAACTTGCGGCTAGTTTTTCAGCTATGTCCTATGAATTATTGCCCCAGACTCATGTAGTGCGTGTTAAAACTAGATCCAATGTCTGCATATCTCTAAGAGATCCATCAAATACCGATACCGAAATAATTTTAACGCGAATAAAGCACATCATCGCGAATGCCGAAACTTGACCAAAACCCGCGAAATAATTGCCAGCGGGAAAAAAAAGGAAGGATAAAGACTGTTTGACAAAATGAGTGTAAACCACTAAGTATGAATCGTACTTCATGGCAATATATATGCGATATCAGATTCTACTACAGTATGATGAGCCCTAGCACAATGAGTATCATCAAAAAGTATCATGCAAGAAGCACTCCACTTCCAGAGTGAAAAGCCCTTCAACCCATTGTAAGACTGTGTTGGTAGATTTCGGTAGCAGCGTGAGTTGAGGCTTCGGTTTCCCGTAGCAACGTCTACGCAGAGAGCCTTTGCATTTAAAAACATCTATCTCTTGGCAAACCGAATTTTTGAAATTACACCACAACCACGCCAGTTGGCAATTTACCGTAAACGGGAGGTTTTCAATTACCTCTGGAGCTCCATTTTGATACCATTTTCAAGCGTGTATCGACATGGCAGCTCCGGTGAAGGCCTGGCCTGCTCTTTCAGGGGCCGGTCGCGCACCCGCCGACACCAACGCCAGAATTTTGAACGCCAATCACGACGTACGTAAATTGCTAGATCATATCAGCAGTCAGGCAGCCCATCGTGTTCCGAGCACCGTGATTACATACCTCAAGAGCTTCGAGGAACTCACGGCGGACCTTCTGAAGAACCCCTGGGGCGCGGACTTGGCGTGCAGAGTTTTCTCAGCTGCGGCAGGAAACGCTGGAGATGCGCAAGGATCTCACAGCTGTTCGAATTGTCACTGAGAAGCAGCTTCCGCCACGTACTCTGGGCCCATCTACCTTCGCCAGTGTCGTCCGAGGCGCCCCAGCACCTGCCCATCACCTCTCATCTCATGGCAGCGCGAGTTCTGCCGGCGTCACCGCCTCCGAGGTTGCCCAGGACCGCGAGGTCACGGTGCGCCTCAACGACCCGGCTGCGGCAAGTCAATACCGCAGAGACACGCCCGCTGCTCTGACCAAGAAAGTCGATCACATGCGTGCCCGTGCTGCACAGGCCCTTGGGTCTGCCCCTCTGGCATCTGTGAAGATCTTGGCATCCCGCCAGCTGCGGTCAGGTGATCTCCGCTTCTGCGTCCGCTCCGCCAACTAAGCGGAAATTCTTCGCACGCACCGGGAGTGGGCACGGAGCCTCCACAAGAAAGCAGAGGTTCTGCTGCCGACGTGGGGTATCGTGATCCACGACGTCAATGTGCGGTCTCTAGGGGTCAATTCCCCTCGCACGGAGGAGCTGAGAGGTGTGCAGGATGCGGTGATATCCAAGCTGGTGGCTGCCAATCAAGCGGACTGGGGCACGGCGGAGATCACGAGGTTGAACTGGCTCCGTACGCCAGTTGGCAAGTCTGGCTCGCTAGTGGCGGAATTCTCGTCTCCAGTTGCTGCCAATACTGCCATTGAGCGGGGTGTTCTCTGGGATGGCAACTGTCTGTCTGCCGTGCTATACGATCGAGCTACACGCGTACGCCAATGCCACAATTGTCAGAAATGGGGTCACATAGGAACCACCTGTCCAACCAACAAACCAACCTGCGTGTACTGTGCCGGCGAGCACCTTTCTCGGAGCTGCCCGCAGAAGGCCGACAGCACGCTGAGCGAATACAAGTGTGTCAACTGCGGGGGCACACACGCTGCGTGGGCGACGGAGTGTCCAAAGCGGGAGAAAGAGGTGGAGAAGATGAAGGAGATGGCCCGGTATCGCCCACGTTACCACCCTGTGCCAGCGTACTTCTCGATTCACGCTCCCTCCGTGACGCTCTGCCCGCCACCCGCCAGCTCGTGGGGAACGCCAGTAGAGCAGTCTAGCTCTAGTGGATCAAGCGGCACCGAGAGTAGCGACTCGCCCGCTGTGGGAGCCGCACAAGAAGGATCCACGGAGGCTTCGTCAGCAATCAGAAGCTCGTCCGGCCTACAATCCAGTCAGTGGAGCGTAGTTCAGAAGAAGAAGGGGAAGAAGAGCAGTAAGTCTCGGTCAACGGCAACCGCGCCGGCGAGCGTGCCTAGCAGTCAGCAATCAGCTGTAATCAACAGCCAGCAACCGCGGCCAGTTGCCACGGATTTTATGGAGATCGAGAGCACTCCATCTAGCTCTCAACCAGCGGAGCAGCCAGCTACGCCAGCACTCACCAGCGAGGGCGTGCAGTTCGCTCCCCTTAGCCAATCCATCCACGCACCAAGAGCAAGCAGAAGGACTCCACGCCAAAGAAAAGACGAAGTCTCTGCTAGTAGCTCTGGATCCCGGAAGTCAGTACGGATCATGAAGCGTATCGAAGCGGCGAGCCAGGAAGTCAGCATGGAAGCCCTAAAAAACCACCTTCTCGGCGACAACCCAGGACTAATACTCACGACATCTGAGCCCAACAACCAGAGCGAGTTCCAACCATCCACAGTCGATTCCGCTCTCACAGAAGTCATTAACCTCCAAGATAACCCGCGGAAGCGTCGCCTCACAGCCACGGAAATAGGTGTCAACACAGTTCCTACCAGCAAGCACTTCTGGCCACGCATCCCGACACGGCAGCACACATACAGCAAGAAGCCCACTAGAACGCCCCGTCTTCAAAAATGCAGCACGAGCTTACCATATATCAATACAACGTGAACCGGTCAAAGGATATTGTCATGGCGCAGTTTCTTCGAGATCCTGTAGTTCTTGCAGCGGATATCATCGCAATTCAAGAGCCATGGATCAATCCATATAATGACGCCACACATCACCCAGCAAAGCAGACACATGAGCTTCTCTGGCCAGAGGCGGAAAGATCAAGAGTCTGCCTCTTCATATCGAAGAAGCTTGCTGGATGGACACACTTTGCCCATTCCGGTGACGTGCAAGAACTACGTTTGAAGACGGAGCGTGGAGGAATCAGCATCTTTAACATATATAACGAACAAGGGACGTGGGACGGTTTGAACCTCCTGAAGAATGTGGTGGCGGAGAGACCGCGAGATATATATCTCATGCTTGGTGACTTCAATCTCCACCACCCAGTCTGGGGCGGAGACGACGCGGTGGAAGAGCCAGAGGCGGAGGAATTACTTATACTGATGGATTCGGCTAGCCTGGATTGCTGGCTGGAACCCGGGACAGTCACCCGTATGGATGCCCGAAGCAGCACCACGATCGACCTGGTATTAGCTTCCCGTGCGCTTACGGAGCGGATGATCTCGTGCGAGGTGAGTATGGAGACGCACGCCGACTCTGATCACTTACCAATCCGCACGGTTCTGGATGTGGAGACGCACGAGGTGGAGGAGACACGCCGTCGGAGCTGGAAGAACATGGATGTGGAGAAATTCACGGATTTTGTGTCAGCGAATCTGCTGGGCAAGAGATGGATGGAATTACCAGAGCTCTCCACACCACAGATGATCGAC
>JACWFT010000196.1:14380-44310 GCA_019775415.1 Penicillium sp. VS I D KN
CAGCACTTCAGAAGCCCGATGGGTCCCTTGCGGATACAGACGAGCAGAAGGCGACGCTTCTCCGTGACGTCTTCTTTCCACAACCTCCAGAAGCCGACCTCAGCGACATACAAACACATATATCCAGCAACCAAATAACCTTTCCACCCATCACGGAGCAAGAGGTTCGAGACGCAATCCACAGAACTCCACCAGACAAGGCCCCAGGCCCGGACGGCATTCCAAACCGCGTATGGAAGATTCTCCTCGCGGACAAGAACAATGCCTTCATCAAAATCCTCACCTCTATATTCAACGTGTGTGTGCAGTCAGGACACAATCCACGCTACTTCCAGCAGTCGATCACAGTCACACTTCGGAAGGGTGGCTCACGGAACTTCCGTATGCCAAAGTCTTACCGTCCGATTGCTCTCATGAACACGCTCGGCAAGATCCTTGAAGCAATTATCGCTCTACGGATCTCCTGGGCGGTAGAAGAATATGGAATTCTCCCCAAAACGCACCTTGGTGGAAGAAAGGGCATTTCCGTCGACCATGCAATTCAACTTATCCTCGACCAAGTCCACCGAGCGTGGGGTGCTGGCGTTGGAAAGAAGGTAAGTATGCTCCTTCTTGACGTCTCCGGAGCCTACGACAACGTCTCGCACGAGCGACTTCTATATAATATCGAGAAGCTCCGCCTAGGGTTCTTCGTGCCATGAATTCGATCGTTCCTCCAAGGACGCAGCACCAGAATCAAGCTTCCATCGGGATATCTTAGCGAGCTCTTTCCCACAGCGACAGGTATTCCACAAGGCTCGCCAATCTCTCCAATTCTCTTCCTCCTCTTCAACACGCCCCTAATCAAGGGGTGCTCTCTCTATAAGGGAGATGGAGCAATCTCACAAGGATACGGATGGGTTGACGACGCTGCGGTCATCGTGGAGTCAGAATCATACGCAAGAAACGTGGAAATTCTCGAAGAAGTTCTTCAAAAAGCGGACGCGTGGGCGCGAAAGCACGCTGCGAAATTCGCACCCGATAAATTCGAGCTTATTCACTTCAAGAATCCCCGGGAGAGAGAAGAAGAAGAAGAAATCTCGACTTCATTACAACTTCCACAACAATCTATACAACCTACAGAATATAACATCTTCGACTTCGTGGTTCCAGACCCAGGAACGGACCAGCTTCCTATCCGGGATATCCAACCTTCACCACACGCGAAATACCTCGGAATTTGGCTCGACAAGGAACTCTCTTTTAACACGCATCGACAAAAGCTTATCGGAAAAGCCAACGCTAGTCTCGAGGCGCTCCAAGCTCTCTCAGGATCTACGTGGGGAGCTCCACTAACAGCGATGCGAACAGTCTACCAGGCAGTGGTCATCCCGCAGATGCTCTACGGCGTGACAGCATGGTTTCCAAGTTCAGCGTCATCATCGGCAGTCAAACAAAACCAAATCATCAACTTATTTACCAAAGTTCAACGGCGAGCGGCAATCCTAATCGCGGGTGCTTTCAAAAGCATGTCCGCAGCGGCGCTAAACGTGGAGCTTTTTCTACTTCCAATCCAGCTCCAGATCGAACAAATTATCCAGGAAACGGCAATCCGAATTCAAACAGGCGCAACGTGGGCGCAACCTTTCTGCCTCCATCCAAAGCTAGGCAAAAGATCGACCAAAGAGATTCGTCTTGGAGGTTTTTCTCCGCTCGAGAAGCTCCGGTGGAAGAAGGGCGGAATTCTCTTCGGCGACCAGTGGGAATCAAGGCAAGCATTCGTTCTACCACCGTGGGAACCACGGATCAAGTGTATTATCGAGAGCTCCGCAGAGGCAGCGATAAAGTCACACGATCAAATCATAACAAATCAGAAGGAGATGGTCTTCTTCACGGATGGAAGTGGGTTTGAAGGGAAAGTTGGTGCTTCCGCGGTCGCGCCCGACCATAGAATTCAAGCCCGCAAATTTCTCGGCACCGCGGAACAAGCCACTGTGTACGCTGCAGAACTTGCTGGAATTGAAATGGCCATCGATAAGTTCAAATTGTCCCAGAATGAATTCCAAAAAGGACCGAGCGAACTGGATATCTTCGCTGACAGTCGCGCTGCGATTCAAGCAGTGCAAAACCCAAAGCGCCCCTCCAGCCAGCATATTCTCCGCGCGATCTACGCACACGTCCACGAGCTTCGAGCCCGAACGCCCACCCTCTCGAACCCACCGGACGACGTATCAATTTCAATCCGCTGGATTCCTGCGCACGTGGGTGTTCCGGGCAACGAGCTCGCGGACGCTGCGGCGAAGAATGCGGCTCTTGGAGGGGCTGAAGAAGAGATCGCGGGGTTGGAAGCGGAGAATGGGATTCTCCGGCTCGCCGCAACAGCAAAACAGCAGGTGCGGCGGCGAATTCAAGAGAGATGGGCACTCTCGTGGGCGAAGGAAAAGACTGGAAAACCGAACCAGAAGTTAGTTCCAGCGCCGCACAAGAAGACATTAAGGCTCTTTGAGGGCCTCCCGAAGCATTACGCTTCCATCTTGGTGCAGATGCGAAGCATGCGAATTGCGTTGAATCACTTCTTGTTCAAAATTGGCGAAGTCGAGTCAGACATGTGTAGCTGCGAAGAGGGTTCTCAGACGCCAAAGCACGTTCTGCTGCGCTGTCCGCGCTTCGTGGACGAGAGGAAAGAGATGCTGGAAAAGATCCGGGCACGGACGGATCTCCGAGGGCTGGATTATGAGGCTCTTTTGTCTCACCCGCGTGCGACTCGCTACGTCGCAGAATTCATGATCAAGACAGGTCTTCTTGGGCAATTCCGCCACTGTGAAGTGGAGCTAGAGCCCGTGGAAGACGACGAAACACTGGCTAGAATTGACTAGCATGGGCAGGTGGCGAAGACGCTGCGTATTACGAATCAAGACGCCTTTGATCACCGAGAGATCAGAGGAACCGACAGCATAATCAATACGAACGTTAATCGACAAGCGAGAGCTCGAAAGCTGCAATCTCCAGCAGCGGAATACGGGGTGGAGAAGCAGGTTGCGGGAGATATATATATTGTGGGATTGGACTCGATTTTGTGGGATTTACGGTTACATTCACCTGTATGGGCAGACGCCCTTTTCTTTTGTCCTAGTCATTCGTTACTGCGTGGAGTTTGGAGTACGGGCATGTTCTTGCTTCTCGGAAGAAGCGCCTACATTACCACGGCGATGACTAGCTAGGTAGCATTAGGTTAATAGAATATCATCATCATCATCATCATCATCATCATCATCATCAGCCTTTGCATTTTAAACGCTGCTCCGGAAGCCGGTCTGACTTGGGAAGTCTAGTATTCAAGAATTTGAAGAGACGGCAAAGCTTCTCAGAGTGTGAAGCTCCTCTGGTAGCCGTCACAAATTTAATGGCAACCAGATTCATCTGCAGGAGAGATTTACGATCCTGGATCAGACTATGGACAGCGGCATGGCGGATCGCGAAGATTGGGCCTTTCAATTTCGGTAGGGCACTAATGGCTTGTCGAAAGGCACTGAGCTGCACATTGTTCTTGTTCTTCGCCAAAAATTCGGAGAATCTGTGTAGCTCTAATCCCTCCGGACACGTCCACCCAGTCATGAAAGACTTCTCTGACAGCCATTTGTGAGCGAATTGAAATGCATGATGCTCAAGGTGTTGTTGTATGACCTGAAGGATCCGATTTTGCGCGTGAAAGGGGATACTTCCTATTTGTACTCCAAGGAGCGAGGAAAGACTTTGCAGGACTGTGATTTGGGCTCGTTGGTCAGCTCTCATTTACTTTTTTTATAAAGACTGGTTTCAAACTGACTCAGGATTGCATCGATCTTTTCTGGGCAGGACACAGACAGTTGTCTCGTAGGTCTAGAGGGGCGTTAGAAACACACTGAAGCTGTAAGGTTTGCGGCTGCTCACCGCATATTTGCAGAACTGCATGGCCTGGTCAGGTTGGTCGAGGACCTATGACTCATCCCTCGACTTGACATGAGAGTTGGAAGCATATGTCTGTTTCTCAGCAAAGGAATCTAATGGGATTTTGACGACCGTGCCCTTTTTGTAGAAAAAAGTTGAAGTGGAACTGGGCTGCATGCCACGGTGGTTGGGCAGACCTCCAGGACTATTCAAGGCCAAGTTTCAGAGTACAAGTTGAGTCATTTGTGCCCTGGGCGCCAGCAGAGTATGATAGTAGCGTTGCAATCTCAGGAAATGGAATAAGGGTCAACCTGGACCATGTTTGTATACCTTGGTACTGTAGCAGGAAAGTCTCTTGGTTCTGACTCAGTGTAAGCCTTACTATTGTGGTCGGAAAAGAATTGCCCTCCAGGATCGACGATCGTCCGTCAGCGTCTCGGAGAGTACTACAGCTATTTCATGTTCTAACATGGCTTTTTTGATTGCCACAAGATTGGTATACCTTCGTTGAGGCTGTAAAGCGGCCGCAGAAACAGAGAGCGCGCTGAATATTTTTCGAACATATCCAGCATGATGAATGCATCACAAAGTTCACAGGCACCATGGTGCAGAAACGAGTATCATGGAACTCCTTTGGCGGTTGGTATCCACTTGCACGCGATTATGAAACGATCGACGTTGTTGAAACTCCTCGGACGCGTTCCAGGGTACAGTCTTTACTGGGATCATGGCAAGTAACGATCTAGAAGGGACCTGTGAGCCACGACATCCTCCGAAGCTCTGCTTTTCAAGCCCCTCGAGAGGGAATTTCAGCAGACCCAAATTCATTCTAACATGGCCTACTCATGTAGCGAATGTGGTCTGAATTTATGGAAGGGATTGATGGACCCGAAGAGGGCCAGCCTACGATCAGAGTTGAGTGGTCTGTCGGGTTCATTTATTGCCGGACGAAAATATATTCGGGAGCAAGATCTTACTTGTAAAATTCTCGCTCTTGCGCGTAGTCTATAATGTGACTGCGCACCAGGGCCTATTATTGCAGCCATACCCAACAAGGCTTGTCTCAGTGGGAATAATTTCACGTAACGAGGGCGAATATAGGTGCGTAAAAAAATCAGGCCTCCTCGGGGCATCATCAAATCACGTTGACCCCAGCGGCTTCAACCTCTAGCGGCCCGGCATTCCACCAATCAAAGTATCGGGGCTTCTCCACTCGTTCGACGAGAAGCGTAGCCTGCGCAAAAGGACGGTCCGGTCTCCACCGTTATAGGCGCCCTTGACATCAAAGCTAACCAGACTAAGAAGTTTGCCCTCGCGCCACGCATCGTATATTTTTTCGATCGGGAAGTTGAGCGCTTGGTCACATGATCGCCTCCAATGAATTTCAAAATGATTCGAGAGTAGTAGCTGGTCTTTCTCGTTTAGGGCTGAGATTCAGCTGGCGACGACTGCTTCTAGTGAGAAAGGCCGATATGATTTCGGCAACGGTGTGCAAGACGTGTGCAAGACACGTTCAAGGGTTTGTGTCATGTCCCACAGATTTTTCGCAGAGTTGATACGCCCTGTACCACTTGGCAAGCAAACGACCCTTCAAGATACGTCAGCATGCATTTTGTTATATGAGAGTCCACACACGGTCTTCCCATCCTCTACTTGTCCAATCTTTGGCTCACTCTAACAATGCTCGACGAAATACTGAGAGAATTCACATATCGCCTTGGCGTGGATCTGCTCGACCTCCCGCTTTCAACCCGACGCAACCTCCTCCTTGCAATGTCATCGCTTCGAGTTCGTCTGCCCTTCAGCTAAGATTATGGCTGACGATCGATGAGAAGGGTTATGGGGCAATTGCACCTAGCAGAGGTACCTGCTTTCCAACGAACATTCTAACGAGCTAACTGCAGCTGTGGCATTGATGCAAGATGGGCAAGCCGTGGCGGAGTGTACCTGTGGCCTTGTTGTGGGCATGCTGCTCAACAGACCGACTCATGTGAGACAGGGCGACACGTGCATGTATCCGAACGTGGCATCCAGGATATGGCAATGTAAGTCGATCCGTGGTGGTGTTTTTATCATCTTTGAACGGTGGAAGTCTCATTCTGAGGCACATTCTGTCGCGCATCATATCAGCAAGTGGATCAGAGAAGTGGCTCTTGGCTCACATGTTCTGGTGGCTAATCAGTGATTTTGGCGTGCGGTTGGTGGCTGGCTGGCGGGTGCAGAATGATCGTAGCTCACCTGGAGCATTTGAATATAGACCGAGCTGGTTGTAGCATCTAGTATTTCAGCACAGTCTCAGATCGTTTCAGGCTGACGAGGGACATACCTGCGCAGGAACACTCGCTTGTGTTCTCATGGTCGGAGAAGCTAATGGGGAGTGACATTGAATCAGCTCAGCTGGGCGAGGCTCACAACACTTGCAATCGTACAGGATATCGTGGTGTAGTCTGGACACATGACCTCCACCTGATTAGGCACGAGTAGAGGATGAAGCGAAACTTCATCTACGTAAGGGAGCTAGCTGGGTGACTAGAATGATCGGGTTCTGTACTGTTCGTGTCAAAGGGCTTGGAGAGATCAAAGACGGAAGGGCCTTTCATGTGACTGCTGCAGGACAGCATCTAACAGCTTATGGTTGGGTGGACTAAACCAATGATACAAGGTCAGGCAATGTTTTTTTTCGACAGAGGGCTGGGGAAGAAGCTGATATTTAGTCTTCCGGCTTGTCTTTTTGCCCACCTGCTTCATATTGCAGCGGTGTAGTCTTGTCTTTTTTGTGAGGCAAATTTGAGGGGCTTTGAAGATGCCTGTGCAAAGTGAGGCCTGTTGAATCTAGTTTCGTTGCTGAAGCGATGGTCTGAGCCACAATCGACTGCAGGCCAGTGGTTCAAAGAGAATCATTTTCCAGAGCCATACCGTGGCGTCAAGTCTTTGTGCAAACATTCCTTGAAGCAACGTTGAAGCAACGTTGAAGGTTCTTTCAAACTGGTCCACCAATATTTGTTCACGGTGAATAAACGACCGCGGTTGTCAACACTTGAGAACGATGTGCAGCAGATCACCGGCTCACTGCAACGAAGTGGGCTGTTATCACCATCGTTCCACTTTCAGCACTGGCTATAGACTCGAGACTGGAGCCGATGAGAGCTTGTTGCGTTGTGAGTAAGTCTCCATCAACGCGCCTTCGCTTATTGAGGTTGAGTCACGGCCACGCAGGGTCCTAGCTATGATCCATGTAGACAGCTCGATTGATTGCATGCATGCTACATCTGCTGTAGGTATTGCGAAAATCGAAGCCTGCGTTCTTGCTCTCCTCATCCTTCAATAATGTTTCATTTATCGAACACAACAAGCTTTTGTGACCCGCAACTATCCTTTACACATTGCTGCTGTAGAGATGTAGCAGCAGTGTAACTCCCGCTGAAATCTGGCTATTGAACTTGTCTAACAGACTCTCTTGTTGCAGCACATCGCATAGGGTGAGATTTTACAATCGCCCTGAGTTGCCACCGCCTGATTTTTCATAACAATCGAAACCATCAATACATAGGCCCATCTGCCAATCAACCCTTCGTGTACTATTTCAAAAGAGACCAACTTTCTTTCAAATCTCAAAATTTCTCTGCACTTCTCCAGTCTAATAATGTTAGGCCGTGAGCAGGGGAACCGGAACGATGGGGAAACATACCATGTCTTTCTCCAAACATCTCTTTGCGTGTCTCCATGGCCATTTTGTTTGGTATATCAGATTTGTCGCAGCAGCTTCAGGGAACCATAAATTTGACATACATCCAAAGATTCATCCAAGAAGAAAATATGAAAACAGAGACCTCAAGGCTTGCTCACAAACTCAATGACGTACTTACTCCTGATGTACGTGTGCAAATCCTTCTCAGTAAATGTTTCTCCAAGAATGATCAGCCCTCTGTTTACTGTACGCGCTATTATGATTTCTACATTGGCAACTGAGCAGAGCAAAGATAAGTTACCAAGTTTCACAATGTCTGTAGCAACAATGTGGCATGGCTACACTCAACGGGAGATGTCTTCAGTGGACTGTGGCTAGGACCCTGCGCGACCATACTCAACAAGTGAGGGCGCGTTGACACAGACTTCATCAGAACACAACACGCTCATCAGCCTCAATTTCAAACCCACAGCCAGTGCTGAAAGTTAAATGATGGTGATAACAGAGCACGTCGTCGCAGTGAGCTGGTGGTCCGCTGCACATCGTTTTCAAGTGTTGAAATCGTGGTCGCTGAATCAACGTTGAAGCTTGAACAAATGTCGGTGAATAAAGATGAGATCATATTACGCTGCTTCAACAGATGTAGCACGAAGGACTGATGCCACGATATGGCTCTTGAAAGGACCCTTCACTGAATCACCAGCCTGCAGTTGATTGTTGCGCAGACTATCACCTCAGTAAGGAAGGGCTAACATGCCTCACTTTGCACAGGCATCACCAATGCCCCTCAAAAAGCGACAGACAGAAGAGACTATACCACGGCAATATCAAGCAGGCGGTAAAAGACAAGCCAAAGACCTATAAATTCGGCCTCCTCTCCGGGTCTCTGTCGAAACAATTCTCTACCTTGTTGCATTGGATTGACTTCCCTCGCACCAGAAGCCGTTAGCTGTCCTGCAGCAGACCCATGATAAGTTCTTCACCTATAATTCTCCAAGCTCTTTCTGTTACTGACACCAACAGTGCACATCCCAGCCACTGAAGTCACCCAGCTTTCTTTACACACTCGGTAGTTCATTCTACTCTACTTGTGTTCGTGCCCGTTAGCCAGACTCTGAGAGACTAGGCAGCCATCAAGTGCTTGCCCAAATCACCCGTTAGCTCCAGAACCTGTGAGCCAGCTGTTTATGTGAGTCATGAGCGTCTTGTCTGATCTACTTGCTAAAGTGTGCCCGACAGAAAGTGTCTCCAGCGAGACCATCAGCGAGACCTCCAACGTGATGATGATGTATTCCAGTTCGGCTAACACCGCCGTACCCTTAAAGCCGCTTTCAAGTTTACGCACGTCGTCATTGTCTCGAATGATACAAACTTTGTGTAGTGTCTCAGAGCAAGGCTACATGTGCACTCCGCCATGGGTGCAGCTGCAGCGAGTCCGTGTGACTGGATATTCGTTAGAAATGAGGTACGTCTGCTCGGTGCTTTTGCCCCATAATCGATCTCATCGACCGTTAGCCATGATCTTAGCTGAAGGGCAGATGAACCCGAAGCAATTTCCATGGCATTGCAAGAAGGAGGGTGCGTTCGGTCGAAACTGAGGTCAGGCCAATCCTCGCCAAGACGATATCTGTGTAGTCTCAGCAGTTGTCGTGCATTGTTAGTGCGAGACGAAGAGTGGACAAGGTAAAGGATGGCAAGACCGTGAGTGGACTTTCATATAATCGGATGCATGCTGACTATCTTGAAGGGCCTTTTGCCAAGTGAACAGGACGTATCAGCTCTGCGAGACCTGACGTAAACCTCTGAACATGCTCTACACGCGTCTTGCGCCGTCGTCGCGTCCGCCACGAAGCGATGGATATCTTGCCTTGGGCACCGTTCTGATGTGTGCAGTCGACGTGACTCATGTTTGCCGAAATCATGGCCCCCTCTCGCCAGAAGCAGTCGTCGCCAACCAAATCTCAGCCCTGGTCGACAAAAACCAGCTACCCCGAATCATTTAGGGTTCGTCGGAGATAGTCATGCGTCTCCGTCTGGTGAGCTTTGATGTAAATGGCGCCTATAACGGCGTGGATCGGACGGTTTCTCTGCGGAGGATACGAAGACAAAAAATGCCGGAGGTCCACATCCGATGAGTGGAGAGTTCTTGCTCCTCGCAACGGGCGTCGATCTCGTGAACATGTACCAGTCTGAGGTGACGGCTATTGAGCACGCAGGCCTGCCTGCAAGGCTTGCCCCCTTCTCCCATTCCTGAATACAATTCTGATGAAAGTTTCTGTGGCCAGTCAGAAGGGAGACATCGCTTTCGTCGACAATTACACATGATGGACGGTGGGCTCCATTGCTGAGACGAGTACGCATGTCTTGCAACAAGTCATCCCACGAGCATTACATGGGCGTCGCAGTCTGGTACGGCTTTCGAGGCAGGAAATATCTTTCATCCAGAACCAGCAAGAGCGCCAGCTTCCTGTGGTCCCGCTACACGCGAATGGAGCGACGGTCGCCCCAGCTCAAGTCAAGGTCCTCTGCGTCATAATCGAACTGTGTTTCAAATCACAGATCAGAAAGGCTGCAAATCAAGATGAAAGCCGTTCTTGCTCTCACGAGTGCGTGAGGTATCTTCTTCGGTAGCTCGTCAGCTCTTCACCTCCTAGTCGCATCGAAATTCGATTACGTAGCGTCGGTATGTTGCCCTATACGACTGGATACTACCGTTGCGGCGGGTGTTGTACGGCAGTTTGAAACGGTCCAGCGTGTCGCATCGAGGCGATTGTGGGCGAATGCCCAAATGCAGCCCTCGTCATCACCGAGGGAGAGGCGGGGATCGAAACAACCGTCGTGTGCCTTCGAGCCCACATCTTGAGCATTGGATCGTTTGCCAAACTTTGCCAAAGGGTCACCCCTTATGGTTCAGCAGTCCCAAGATGAGTCCCTTCGCCTTTGAATTATCTAAGTCCTTTCGTTACTGACACGAAAAGTACACACCATCGTTGAGTCAGCCAGCGCCCATGCAGCTATGGTTCACTCTCCTTCGACTTGTGTCAGCTAGTCAGCATGAAGGTCATTTTGTCCAGACTAAGCAGCGTACCTGCTCTGCGTATGCAGGCACCTTCTTCCTTCCGGATACCCTTTCATATCAAAGTACACGTCGCCAGTCACCCAAACGAGACGGCATGTTGAGCAACATGCCCACAAACAGGCTGAGATGTATAACGCCACGGCTTGTCCAGCTCAAATCAGTGTCACCCCTGCAGGTTGGTCTTGTGGGAGTTGGTCTTGTGGGAGTTGGTCTTGTGGGAGTTGGTCCTGTGGGAGTTGGTCTTGTGGAAGTTGGGTTGGGAATCAGACATGTCTGCTCGGTGAATTCTCCATGGCCATTCTGAGCATTTACAGCTATGGATTTTGTCGAGGGAAGCCATTCCGAAGCGATATTCACGATGTGACTAAAACGAGTATTTGTTGGGTCGAAGGTTGGAGTTCGGGCAGATCCACGCCAAAGCGAGGTCTGTGTTGTCCTAGCATTCTGCCGGGCATCATCAGGGCGAGTCAAAGATTGGTCCTTGGTCAAGGTCGATGATAAAGCATCATGAGTGAGCTCTTCTTTGCCCGATACTTACTAACGTAGTTTGAGAGACCACTGTCATGTGCGGACCAACTCCGCGGGACATGGCGCAAACACTCCCACGCGTCTTGCACGACCTCACCGCCTTTGCCGTCGTGTTGGATCGATAGCCTAGGCCACCCCCTTGCCAAGCACTGCTGGGCGAGCGCGCCACACTCAATGCCAACCATTCCTCGCTTTGGCGGGCTGGAGACAAGTTTCCAAGGATGGCTTGTCGCCAATCCCAATCTCGACGTTTTTGGAGACACCACGCTGTGTTTCCATCAATGAGGGTGGGAGCGCCGACACCATTTGACATTCTTGCTCACGACAAGTAGCGCACCTGGCGAATCTTTTTATTCTTTCCGCAAAACACTGTCTACCTGCCGACCGACCGACACCTATCGATCTCAATCGGGCCGTCCTCTGCGAGAATTTAGCGAATGTGCATTCCAGCCGGTCATCCGCTCGGCCTTTGCGATGGCAGGGATATCTATGCGAGCGGACGCAGTCCCCAGACTTTGACACCAATTCCTGGTCGATATGAGACGAAACCCGTGACTTCGGGAGAAGTTCAATACGGAAGATCACCTCATTCAATGAGAACTCTGATGGATATACCCCCTTCAATGGGCCCTATGAACTTGATCGCCAAGCGGCACGTACCAAATTGCGCCCGCTGGTACTTCATGGCCTACAAGTGGAGCGATTGTGCCCAGATGTGTGTGACATGAAGCCCAACATCTGGGAAGCCATGCAGTGCAGTCTGCGTGCTCGGCAACTCCGAGCCGACTGTCAGTGCAGAGCCATTTACATAGTGTCACCGCCGGTGGATTTAGTTTGGCCACTCTAGGTGCATGAGGCTTCGTGTGTCGAAGGAAAGGAGTCGCATTACCGCTTGGTCACATCATTCGTTCTCCGAATTCTGAAGTTCGGGAAGTACCATGGAAGTGTCATTCCCTTGCTATACTATTCCAAAATTGTGCCGTCTCTCGCGGTATCGATCAACTTCCCGTTCTGCCAGAGCCGTCCGAAGCTGAGAGGATGCATCTTTCCCGGTTGTCGTTGATTTCGGACCCAGATTGGTGCAGCTTGATTTCCTCATTTGGAACATCCGCAGCTATCATATCACGTGATACATGGGCACGGCCTCGATTCTGCTGAAGACAAGTCGATTTGAGCTTCCAAAATGCAGAGAATTCTGTACTCAGCGATATCAAATTCACCTAGAAAATCGCCCTGGGTAGATGTGGGAAGCTATGAAGAGGAAGCCAAGACGGTGTAACAACCCAAACCAACCGCAAATGGCAGGACGCAAGAAGTTTCTGGCATAGTTGCGCTTGATATCCAGCTCGGTTGTTTATCATCCAGGCATATGAGTGAGTGTTGACGCCAGGGTTATACGGTGAGTTGCAAACCTCGCTATCTCCTCAGGTTGCATCGTCTCCTTCGTGTCTTCGCGTATATATCTCCATGGCTGCATTGAATCCATGGTGCTAACTGCAGGCCCTCCCCAGCTCGCTCGCTTGACCCCGTCTCCAAAGCTTAGCAAGCTCTTCTGACTTTGATCTAGGGAGTACCACCGTCCTGATCGCCGACGTTGCGTCATGACGCGACGCCTCTCCGTCCACCTCCCATTTGAATCCACATCTCAGCCTTGGGCATCTAATCGCACAGCCATGTGTCTCACCCAGACAAGCAGCCTTGCGTCGCCGGTCTTGTAGCTGATTTACCGCGACGCATCATCACCACTAGGCCTTGTCGTACCTGATCGCGCGTTCACGCCTCACGTTGGCTCCTGAGCGACGAAGAACGACTGTTGGGCTCCCGTCGTAGTTTTCCCGGGTGCCTTCCTTGAATGCCAAGAAGAGCGAGTACTCAGAACCGGGACCAACTTGCTCATCACACCGGACAAATTTTATGGATGCTGGATGCGGGGCTCATTTGCCTCCATCCTGCAGAAATACCTTCGATCGCCTGCGTAGTCGCCCTTATCAGGCCATTATGAGATACCTTTATTCCCCGTAGACCGCTGACTGTGCTGTCAGTGAGACAAACGCCGGTATATTATGCCGTTGGAAGTCAGTAAGTCAGTAATAAAGGTAGCCTTGTCAGTGCGTTGGGCACGCGTAAGTGGAAGCTCACAGCGAGGACAGCAATCACATACTGGTTTTCAGTGCCAAGTTGTATTCATCTAAGACTAATGCCGCATCTTTGGATTTAAATGGACTTTACATGGGAAGGGTGGAGTTGCTGGATGTTCAATTGGTCCTTTAATTTACATAGTATGTGGTCTTGATTGACCTTGGGATCATTCAAATCAGGATCTATTCTCATAATGATATATCATCGTACAAGGTTGCTCTGGGTCCCCAGGACCAACTGGTGTCCATGGATTGGCTGGGCGCGATGGTCGTGACGGACAGAAGGGATCGCCAGGACCCGCTGGACCCGTAGGGCCAATAGGATTGCCTGGGCGGGATGTTCGCGACGGAAGGCGGGGTACCACTGGATCGCGAGGACGAGATGGGCGAAGAGGGTCACCTGGTCCTTCTGGACCATCCGGTAGACCCGGTCGCGACGGTTGCAATCGCGGAAGAGATGATTCAAGACTGCGAGGGCGTGACCGCCACCGTCATTCATGTTCTGACCCAGCCCAGCAAAGTGATCGCCCTTGTTCCGCAAGTGAGCAGAGGGATCACTTGCGAATACATTCGAACAACTGCGACCAGGGAACTGGTCGTCGAATAGCCTCGAGAAGCCAGAGAGTAGTTGTTATAAGCCAGTGACGAGCAAATTGATCAAACTTAGCCTCTTCTCCACATATCGATTGCGGGGTTTGAAACGACCAGTTCGTTGGCAGATAGTGATTCCAAGTGCTGGTCTGATTTGATTTGATTTATTTTTCGGGCTTTTTACGACCTTGGGTCGTATGTGGCCCCCTAGCTTGTGTGCAACGCAACGCTATGTATAAGACATTGATAAATTCCAGACGACATACGACAGACAGTATTCCCAGACACCGAGCTAGTCCTAACATGGTATACCCTAGCCTATTTTAGGTCCAAAGTATTTAATTGTTAAATCTTTCTGTCCGACATATAACTTCATCGTTCGTCGTCACGCTGGCAACCTCCTAGAAGCATTTAAATTGCACAAAACCTAACTAGAAGTTGCAAAAGCTCATCTTCTACATCTTTAAGAGACACCTGACGGCCTGTATTGCCCATCTGTGGCATATAGAAATCACATCAGCCGAGTCGACAGAAGTAATGAACGCCGCAAGGAATTTGGCGATCGCTCCCGGCAGCTTGTCGTTTGCTGGAAACATCACAGCAACAGACCGGATTGTCGCGGTCATTGCCACGGATATCATTGAAAACCCACTTTTGGGGGGGTTTTGGGTGGGGACCAAAGAGGCGGGCAGCCAGGGACAGCAATAGTGGGACTGGACGATTCGATCCAATTATATGAAGACAAATGCTCCACATTCGTGATGGATGGCTCGATCTTCTCAACATCTGTAAGCCCCGGGCGAGGTATGTCTGCGATCCAAATAGGACCCATTGTTGCGTTGCTTGGACAGTGATACTGATAGCCAAGGATAATGAGATGTGTTGAGTCCCTCAAGGTATTTGAATCAGCCTAAGTCGTGTGCTACCCTGCACGGGTTCGGCTAACACATACTTGCATAATCTGGCCATGCCTGATGCTGTATGTGAGTGTGATATGATAAGTTAGCTTCCTATAGAATTCTCAGTAACCTAACATGCGAAACGCAGTGTACGCTGTCATTTGATGCCACTAAGCCCATAGGTTAGACAATTTGCTGGTGATTGTGTGCTTGCTGCTGCTAGCAGCCTCCATCCATCATGTTGGCTGGCATACCCAATCGGAATACCACAGGCTAGTCACTCACAAGATACAAAAGGGGCATCAATTAAACTACCCAGCAATTCTGCTCGTGCGGATCCAGTCAGCCCCTTTTTCTCGGTCTCGCAAGTTTCGGGACAAGCAACGCAATCACTTCTCTTCGTTCTTGTGTTGTAGGAATTCATGTATAGCAACTTTGTTTCTAGGTTGTAGATTATTCTTGCCCTCTGCTCACCTTTTTACTCGATCCATTGACCCGCCAAAATGATCGCTTGTCCCCAAAGCAATAGGCTTACCAAGCGTATTGACTTTTTCGGTCACCAAGTATCTAGTCCGCTGCCGCGAATCACGACGGTGCCCCAAGATTTACAGCCAATTCAGAAGCTGACAACATTGTACACCAAAGACCTTGATCGAAACGGCAGTGTCGCCAAGCATCTGTATATGCCACTGTTCAGCAGCAGGATCGAAGACAGGATCAACGGTTTGTACAGCAGCTCTCGTCCTCAGATTGTGGACCTAGCTAGTGACGATAACCATTGCGGAGCTCGTCTCAGCTGGCCCGATGTCATTCGAGAATCAGCGAAGAATGGCCAGCTTGATTCACGTGAAGAAGACCGGTACCGCCTTTGCATTCGGGGCGTGTTGGTAGAAGTGAACAAAAGCGACGCGACCTACTGTCATCCAATGTGCTTCAAGAGCTGCTCCAGACGCCTCCAGAGCCGGAAGGTGTACAGGCAGAGCTAAGAGCCAAAAATGAGTTGGTTGAAAATTTGATTGAAGTGCGAAAGACATTTTAAAGAGAGGGGAATACTCTGGCACTTGCCACGATAAGGACACAGACTACTACTCTTTGATCGGATGAGTCAGACAATGCTCCAAGCTCTGCAAGAGCAATCCCGCAACGCCGATATAGAATCTACAGGATCAGAATCCCCAGAGCCCTCCGTCGAAATCCAGATGTGTGATGCTGGTGAAAAGGCAGATCCTGTACTTCACAATGAGACTATAATCGATAAAGATATAGGCGATCATTGTCGCAATAGGCAAGCGAGCATCACGCTTATGTCGCTGGACACATCCACGGAGAATAATCTCAAAGAGCCATTGAAGTTGGTTTCAGCATGGAGCGCTTTTTTTATAAAAAAAAAAGGCAATTGCGCAACTTCTTGAGTACCAGAGGCCATTTGAGCTGGTCTCAAATAGCGCTGGAGTACGTGGCAAAATATCATAGAGGACGAAGTTCTTCATCGATCGCTGGCCGGGCTCGCTGCCTTGGACTCTCCGTTGGACGCAAGTCAAGCAAAAAGCCAACCCGCACGGTCCGCCGCGTTCCCTTGGTATTGAACGTTCGTGTTTCACCAATTGACAAATTATCTTCCAGTGAAGAGGTCACATCAGCTGGGTCTGTTCAGAGTCCAACAGGCACCTGTGTTGGTGAAGAAACTCCTAACGCGAGCTCTGCGCCCTCTCATTCTTTGCAAGACTACCCTGGTTCTCCTGTGGAGTTCCATACGACTAGTCTCTGTGTCAGCTCCGATTCTCTTTTCATTCTACAACCAAGCGCAAAGAGAAATTACCCAAATTTGCGACAATCAGACCCCGAATTACCGGTGACTTTTGGTTTTATATTGGGCTGAATGAAATCTTGATTTTCGATAGCGGTAGAGACTTTTGAACCTCCTATCTTGATCAAATTCGTAAAGAACCAAGTCTTCACCACTTTTTAAATGCCTGTGTATCGACCGAATCATCCAAAGCCTCTTGACTATGTGACTATACCTTCGCTTGACCTATCTCTTGAGGAAACCATATGTTTCGGCTGCATAAGTCGTCTCAGCCAATCTTCAAAAATGTCACCTAATCTGTATTCATAAGCAGTTTCCCCTTCTTATGAAGCAGCCCTGGACCAGAATTCATATGGGAATAGTTGGACCTGCTTAGAAACACGCGACTTGTGGAGACTCTCATTGATATTCAGAACTCTGCCTCACCGATCACTTCTGTGACTGCTGGAAATGGGGGGGGAGGGGGGGGGGGGGGGGGGNNCCCCCCCCCCCCCCCCCCCCCCCCCCCCCCATCTACTATCAGATTTCCAGCACTCAGCATCAAATCGCCACCAAGCTCACTGCTTCACCCTTTTTCTCAACTTCTCGCTCCTTTAAAATCGCCTGCCATGGCGATATCTTGTCGCAGCCCCGATATATCTGCAGCAACCTATTTGTGCAGGTACAGTTGAAAAGTCGAGAATCCCCAATGGCTTAGGTTCGCTGGGGATTCGAACAGCTTGACTTTCTGGGTCAGGGAGACCACGTACTCCAGAAAGGTCTTGAATGCACCTAGGAAATATTTGCGTCTCTAGCGCTATGCAGGGTTTTTTGTTCTGCATTGGCTTTCTTCATGAAGGCTCAGGAAAAGCATCGATTGTGTCAGAATATCATGCTAACATCCCAATACACGTCTTGACCGTAAAGGAAATGCTGCGGAGGGAAGCGAAGAGCTTCATGCCGTTTGTGCTGCAGTAGCCAAGAGAGAATAACTGAAGAAAGGCCGAACAAAATGCGTGTGGACCCTGAAAGGTGAGAGACTGGAAGTTGCTGGTCCTCCTAGAGTGTGTACATTCATTTAGCAAGCCAGTATTTCAAATGGCGGACCCGCGAGTGCGCCATTAATATATCAAAACGGGGTGGGTTCAATAACAGTCTTACTCTGTGGACTGGGCAACATTAGCGAGCAGAGCACAACAACCACGCTGGTGGTGAAAAGAGTGGTGAAAAGAGTGATTAGAAGAGCATAAAGGCAGTTTGGGAAATCTAGGAAACCGTATTTGTAAAACTATAGATCATTTAGTTTACTCATTTTGTCATTTTTTCGCATGGGGTTGACAGTACTTTGATCGATCTATGAAATACGTATCTTTTGGCGACAAAGTAGTCAAGACTTCAAAGATCAATCAACGGTACGGTTAAGAACATGATGAAGGAAAATTGCTTCGATGGTAAACAAAAAAATTTGTTTGGGAATTTAATGAGTGACGACCTCTTTCAAGGAATGATATTTGTTTAAATTACCACTCCTTCAAAGTGCGGCAGTGATGGGGGTACAGAAATGTTTACTGCTGCCGTTCAGTCCAAATTCTGTTGAATGCCAACAGTTCCGTGAAATCACCTTCACCACCTTTGCCACCATGTCATAATTAAAAATAGTTCTTGATGATATTTCAATAAAAATAAGCCTGAAAGACGGTCCTCGTTTGCTTTTTCAATGAACTGAGAAAATAATTCCTGACGTGAATTTTTGCCGGGCGCTAGCCTCATGATTTGACTTTTCTAGTGTATGCTCACCTATTCAATCAATAATGGAACGATTGTGTGAGCTTACTCTATTGTGCTGGTGAGGAAAACCGATGAAGTAGAGTATGTTGAAAACAGCGTAGAATAGTCACTTTAAGACATAGTCGCAAGAAACATACATATTACGATATATGCACCCACCTAATCGGACTTCAATCAAACATTGACTTGATCAGCATCTCAACCTCTCAGCAAGTTACCACTGGATTGTATCCGATATTCTCACGATCAAAATGGCAGTATCCCAGGGATCCAAGGAAGCCATTGATGAAGAATTCCGACGTCTCATGGAGATCCGCGAAATCCAACTCGACCCCAAAGCCCTTATGTTCCTCAGAATTGCCCGGAACTCTCTGGAAACAAAGAATCTACGAGACCTTAGAGGGCCTATGAAGAGATCGCTTCTTCACTACGCAGCCATGGGCGATTGCTCCGAGCTCATACGATACCTGCTGCTCAACAAGACAGGAGTGGATGAGCGAGACCGGAATAGGCCGACTCCTCTCTCATGGGCTGCGGAGTATGCTTCGTTGAATGCCACAAAGATCCTGTTGCTCAATGGCGCAAAAGTCAACTCGCTTGATGATATGTACTCGACGCCATTGTCTTGGCTGTTACACGCAGGGCCAAACAGTGATCGGAATGCGCTCACTGAGGCTTACTTGATTAGCAAGGGAGCAAAAGACAAAGGGGCTAAGCGACGCTGGATTTTGAAAAAATTGCACTTGTTCTAACGGAATGAAAGGCATTCTCAGTCGTGGGTAAAAAAGGTGACTTGAGAGCTTTTAAACCTTGATAGATTGTCCAATGAATTCAGGCTTGATATCCATACACGCCAGGGAAGGTTTTTGTCTTTGTATCCAATTTATTGCAACAAAATATCACGGCATGCTTTTTATTATCAGTCCTAATTGGAGAACACTAAAATTTGGCATCGCACTCAATTCAGAAACTGGGAATAATCAAAGAGATAACCATGAAAACTGAGCTTGCAAGAGCAAATTGTGTTTATATCTTTCTCTTTCTCAATCTCTTGTAGGGCAGAATTATCGCAAATAACTCCACCAGCAACACGATCGAAGGCTCCGGATGTTGAAGGCAAAATATTGGCAAAGAGACAGGAACCTTGACGATTCGTCTTGGCTCCGCCTACCGACAGACTGGCGTTGAGACTGGAATTTCTAGTGTACGAGCCAGAAAATATGATGACCTTCACTCTTCGGGTTTATATAGCAGACTCCGAAAACAGTTTATCTCTCAAGCATATACTTGTTAATTTCCAGCTCGTACCCCGAACATAGCATGATCCAATCTGGCTTGGTGTAATAAACACGAGTCTTTGAGTGGATATAAAATGACCACTTATCCAGAGACTATGTCCGTCTCAGACACTAACTGAGAGATAATGTGTGTGACCTTGTAAAATAATATTCTCGAATTCTGCTGTTATTCCATCCAAGCAATGAGTAAATGAAACCGACCAAATATAATAAAAGAGCCGCCGAGTGAATGTCTTGAAATTTTTGATGAAATGTAGAGTAAACTCATAACTCACTTTGCTGAGGATTGCGTAAACCTCAAACAGGTGCATGGAACAATAAGTCGTCTTTCAGATAGGGATTGTAGGATTCAAGTCAATTGAACCATGATCTGCAGGACTCACATGATGTCTATTTGAAGGCCCTAGCTTTCAAGTGCAATCCTGAGAATGGGCCGATATGTCCTGGAAACCCAATTAGTTTTCCAAAGCTTCTGGGCCCCACGTAAGCGTGGAGGAAAACTACTGTCTTAATACCTTTGAACTACAAAAATCTCGGCTATGAGAGGTGGCGCAGAGCAAGAGGCGCTTGCACGGTTTGGGAATGGCTCTGGTACAGACCATGGATGAGATCTAGCTCAAACGAGATTGTTTTGGGGAGACGTGTAGAAAGAGCTCCACCGGTGATGATTGGATGCGTAAAATTTATATTATCGAAAATCCGTTAATTTGACTGTACTAGAGCCATGTCAATAGAGATGGAGGGAGACTGTCGCTGATTGCTGAATTTCCAGACCCTTAGGGGTTCAAATGTTGTATTTTCACGTCTGGTCCCCATTTGAAAACGCAAAAGCATTTATGGACAATCAGCCCAATCCAATCGGCAAATGGGTTCGTCATTCATATACTCCCTAGTAGGAATATATTTACATTTTCTAGATTCCTAAAAGAATCTCAGTGCTGCAATATACGGGCCTGTTTGTTGGCTTGGTACACACTCAGCTGTCTCGGAATAATCGTAAATTCTATCAGTTTGATTTATTGATGGCAATGCATTAAAGTGTCCACAGATTCTGAATTGACTTGCAGAATGAACCTCCACCGTACTCACCCCCGATTCCCTTGGAACTATACCCACCAGGTCCAATGGCGTACAGTCGAATTCGAAAACAGATTACCCCTCGGCACACTGGCTTTCTTTCCCAGCGCCCCACCATATCGCGCTAAACTGAATTCGGCCAGTCAAAGTCCCCACCGTCTTTCCTTGATGTAGATCACCAGAATTACTGTAATTACAGGTTCCGGCATTAGGCAGACTATACTTGCCGAAACGCCTCGTGGCCATACACCAGAATTCGAAAACAGATTACCCCTCAGACAAAACACGCTTTGTTCCTCGGCCCGTACCTATTAACGACGCTAGGCCATATAAGGTTATTATGAAAACAACACCTGCCGAGAGGATGGTGGTATAGAACGTATTGGGCTGTAATGTTCAATGAGTCGAATCGATTGGCTTGAATGGAATTCGAATCGCCCCCTTTTGCGGCACAGCATCTAACGCCCCACACTTTATCCATATTATGTGGTTGCGGAATGCTTAGCGGCCTCACTTGGTCTGTTTCAGCGTAGTGTCACGCATGGACGAGATAGCGACCAAAGGTCAATGAAAATTTTATTCCTGGTTATGCACGAAAAAATGAACAGCTGAGCACCGGTTTATGCTCAATTCCGAGCTTATCAGACGATGGCAATTACCTAGCGATGTCCCGGAGATGTGGCCGTTAACGCTCTTGCCCCCCTTTCCATCTTAAACCTTTGCATTGCGCTGGTTTGGCGGAATCCAAGGGTCTTGGGAATTCAAAATGGCCCTTCTGCTGCCTGACTTGGTCGCAGCGCTTAACACGCGTCTGGCCTGGGGGCTGGTTCTGGTCTGAAATAGGAATGTAAACAATAATTCCTCTGAACCACAAAATACTGCTGCCTGGACCCACATGCCTGACCCGAACCTTATGAGGGATGCAACCAGAATGCCAGATTTCGCGGTCGACTGGAGAGGGTTGCTAGGGCTTACAAAAGTTCCGATTCAATCATTCGTGCCTTTCCTCTAGTCTGTGTTTTCTTGTGCCCCTTCTAAATGAAAGTAGAAGAGATGTTCAATCCCCAAGAGGCCAGAGCACACACATCTGACAGCACAACATTCCATTCCCACATTATGACCAGCCGCAATCACGCCTTCAAGATCTACTTAAAATGTGTTCCCTGATTTCAAAACTATTAGCAGTAAAGCGACCGTGCCTGACAAGGTGCTCTCATCCTCGCTGAATACTCGGAAATCAATCGGCGAAATTCATTGCCCTATAATCTTCGGATACACACAGAAACAATGTCAGTCTAACGTCCTAATATCAGGCCCAAATTAACGACTTTCCACAGGATGTCATTAGAAAAACTGCACTTTATTTGGCAATGGCTCCGGAATATCAACATCAACTCTGACAAATCAGATATGATTGCACAAACTCCAGGGCCAGAACAATGGGAAAAAAGCAGCATACCCTGTAAATGGTGCCGAGAGTCAAAAAAGCCGTGTGACAAGCGGCTTCCGAGCTGCTCATACTGCATCCATGAACAGCTTTTATGTTTCTACGTTGGCCAAAATCTAAGTTTGCCGGAGACTTGATCAAATGCTCTAGCATCTATGCTTGATGAAAGTGGGCTTCGCGAGAGATATGACACTTTGTGAAAGACATGCTTCAAGATGTTCAGCGCAAAGCCGATACATGGGGAGATGAGGGGGTGTATGTGTGCATGTGCGTATCATTTACTCTGATCCTTCACATCAAAGTTGGGACCCAGAATTGAGGTACGTACAAGGGTGGTAATTGTTGAAATCTCTAGAAAGTCAAGATCCATCCCTCACCTTGCTTACTGTGCTGCAGTCAATGGGAGATTAGGTGTATCCTCGTTCGCAGGAATAATCTTCAGCACTATGCCAGGGGTTGATTAACGGAGCTTATGAATTGTCTGCATAAATACGTGCAAACTCAGAGAGAAATCCACGCGAGCTTTGCACATGTGTAGCCTGGTACCTAAGACCTCGGGCACAAAATGGGGTATTGCCAAGCATGGCAGTCGTCACGAGGGACATTGAGCCCCGGTGGAGCTAGTGGGCCATTGTGGACCAGAAGTTACATGATGAGTGCCGGACTCATCAGCGATGCGATGGACCAGATATATAAGGACACTCGTTACCGCAGATGTATTTAGTTCTTCGCGTTCAATCATACATTGTTACTTGGAACCTACAGTTCTAGCTTCACTACTCGATTTCGTACTATAAGGCAACCCACCTACTAGGAGAGGTATACTTAGTCTCTTGTCACCTTGACACAGACCCTAAATATAGCTTGACTAGGCGCACTACCTGGCGCTGCCCAACAAGTGTCTACTCAACAGATCCGAGCCCGTGTAAGGCCTACAGGCAACGGTACGATTGCGACTGAGACTTGAGGACGAGCCTCGACGTACGTACACGACAACTACGAGCGATACTCACTGTGACCAGTTAGCCGTGCGTAACACTTAAGCCCACTTAACTATACTAACAAATATATATTAATCCCCCTTTTCTAATCTAATCACTAACTACCTTATATTAGAGATAGTAGACGCGCTTTAACTACCGAAAATAGGATATTAAATACTTAGAGAAGCGCCTTTAAGCTAGTCTACTAATAAAAATTACTAACCCTCGAGGATCCGCTACGGCACTACTTACTAGAAATAATATATATTATAAGCTTCTATATATAGGCTCTAAGGAGATACAGAATTATATATATTATGATATACATAGTAGATCAGCGACAGTTACCCTTTCAGCTTAGCCGCCGGGTGTTAATAAATTATGTATGTGTATGTGATCGAATAAAATGCTTTAACCTTATTATTTGACAATCGCACACTATCCAAAATGTATATTATACGCAAAACTAAGTCGTTCTTCTTAATTACAAGAGCATTAGTTAAGTACAATCATAGGCATCTATAGGCTTCACAACGTAAGAGAGGAGCCTTTAACCTCCCACTATAGATAGTCTTCCACTTGTCGTAACACATACGTCATCACTCGAAATTCCGGGTTTCCCTTTGCCACCAAGTTATGGAAAGAGTTACCGCGTGAGACACGAGTATTATTTGTGTCCTATACTTTACCAGGCCATTTCAACTGCTACTGTACTCTGCACCGAGAAATGCCTTCTGTTTCCCGCATCAGTTCGCTTTTTCAACTCAGTACCCAATTTGAGCTGGCAGGTTCTCGCAACCTCGCGAGCCGACAGAGCCCGCGGAGCCTGCGGGGCCTGCACAGCATTGTTTCGGGTATCAGACATAATGGCTGCAGTATGCCATTCAAACCGATTTTTCGAAGGGCACACATTCACCCAACGACTACTACCGCTCAATCGCAATCCCAAATCCTCGCATTCTCCTCAACCTCGCCCACGGCGACGTCATCTGACAACCTAATCGAAGAACTTCAAGGCCTTCACACAACAGCCAAGGAACTGCTTGAGATCGCGAGAGATTCCGTTGGTAAAGATACTGTCTACGCTGCATCCGACTTGGAGTGTGTGCGTGATGCGCTCAACCAGCTGACTACTGTTTATGAGCTTTACACGACGGGCGAGAAGGGGACCGAGAGGTGTGGGGGAGATGGTGCAACGGAGGCTGGGCAACCTGGTCCAATTGTCAGTACGAGCTCCGACGCAGGGAATATATCTGATACCGTGAGGGCAGACGTTATAAAAAGGTTCGGACAGAAGGTTCTCGATTTGACGAACGCAGTGGAGGTTCTTGAAGAAAATGACCAGGTTAATTGATACTTGCACGCGAATACCTATCTCTGGCATTGCCACAGTATCGCAGAAAATCCCTCGTTGAGCGTTTTGGCCACCAGTAGGGATAGCTTCAATGGTCTTCCTCGCAGGAGTATTGAGATATTAGTGGTAGTGCTCGTTCAATATGTGGACTTGGTATATATACCTAGGCTAGTTATTAATGCGAGGCGGAATTCATCAGTCAACTGTACTTGACCATCAAGAAGCGAGCTGATGTCTCATCGATGCAGCATCTAGAAGGATCGCAGCTGAGGCATTGAATACTCCATTCCAGTTCACACATGTCCGATCCGCCAATGACACAGCACTACGACTACAAGTTGAGCCATCAGTTTTATGCAACAGGGACGCTACAGTTACAGCCCGTGAATGAGAGATTGTTCTGGAAGGCATTGATGGAAGAGCAGGCTTGGAGGACGGTTCATACGTCGTTGCTCCACCAAGGACTTCAGCAAGCAACTGGGATAAGCGAAAAGCATCCGTTCGGGTACCATAGCAAGCATCACATGATGGTGGATCATCAAAGGCAGGAAAATATCAGGGACCGTTATGATCAGATCTAGGTTCATGGCCCCGCAGCCTGGTGGGCCAGAATATATTTCAGTGGCCGACCCAGTATGGCCAACCTAAGCCCATTGGAAGGGCACCCGGGGGTCCTACGTTTTACAGTGGCCTGCCACAAGCGTCGATCGCAAAGGAACGTGCTAGAAGCAATTCCTGCAGTTTTTGCGGCGATAAATTACTCGGTTACCCTACTGATCGGGAACTTAACCAATGTCTAAGACAAGGCAATCGACCTGAGTAGGGTCAGTATCTACTATGAAAGTTGGAGAACGGGACGGCCAGATCGAAATGATCGGCCGGCATCGAAAAGCTTAATTGGCACGAGGGTTGCGTCGGTCGAAAACCAGCTGGTCCAAGAACGGGTCGGTTCTACACTGGAGACCGATGCGGTATCTTAGTTCCTTGGCCATGATATCGCGAGTTCGTAAGAGGTTGCATGTAGTCAGTGATAGATAGCAGTGGTGGGATACATGATGGGAGAGGACCAACAGAGATATCAGATCGCATTACAATAATCTGATCCTGATGGGAATCATTGATGAGGCGCTCGCCCGGTCTTTTCCCCTCTACCATGCCCATCTTCTTTTCGGTTATCTCCATAGCCCGTCGATCGCGAATCCCTCCCAGGTCGCTACAAATGTGTTCATTGCGGCTAGCTTTGTACTCTCGATATGCGAGGGTCATTCTAGATACCCCCGGTGTGATTCACTCGGGAAGGACACGCATTGACTCCAATCGATTGTATTGTCTGATAAAGTCAGCAGGCGCGCCAAACCTCCTTCCCAGTCGACGGTCTTGACACTCGCTCTGCGATGCATTGCAAAGCGAGCATGTTGTAGTTCTTGGGAATGTCAGTCTTGCGGAGTGGCACCAGCATCTTTTCAACTTTTGATCTCCAGGTACAATCGTATGAAGTATCTTCCTTGATACTACGCATCGGAATGCCCCGTCTCTGTGGGACAGACCAGTCATACTCCTCATGACAGGACTCGTCCTCTGTGTCTCATCTTCTGTTGGTCTTGATGGACTTCCGCCATCATCAGATTCTGACGACAACAGGGACAGCGCACGCTGCATCGACTGCGGAAGCTCTATGGTCGATCAGTAGAGGGAATGACTGGAACGGCACTCATGATTGCGTGTAGGTCGCTGAGGTGGCAAGGGATCATATGAATAAGACACTCGGCCTTGCAGGGTTGGTGCAAAAGGTAGGAGTGAGCGGCAGGTCTGCAGTCCGCGTTTGCGAAATCTGTCCTCCGCCAGCCTTCACAGTTGTCGCTCAAGTCGGGCTTTTCCGTTGATTACCAAGTATCAACATCTTAACAAGGCTAATCTCAATGAAAGGTGCTTTGCTCAAGACGAGGAATTGTCTTTGCACGCCGTCGAATTTAATGCGTTTTGCTCAACATGCACATCGCTTGCTCTCGTGACTTTCACCACCATTGTAGTCACAGGGTCATGGCATATTCACGGCAATGGTGTTGAATCCTTTTTCAACGCTGCTCAGAAACCCATCTGGTTCAACTTGATGCACAACGCGATTTGATTGCCATAGGATGAAAATTCATGAATTCGATTTCTTCTCACCAGTCTGAAAGTTAAATGATGGTGATAACAGAGCACGTCGTCGCAGTGACCCGGTGATCCGCTGCACATCGTTTTCAAGTGTTGAAATTGTGGTCGTTGATACAAGGTTGAAACTTGAACAGACGTAGGTGGATTAAGTTGAGAAAATTTATCGCTGCCTCAACAGACGTAGCACAAAGAACTGATGCCATGGCATGGCATCTGAAAGACCCTTTCACCGAGTCACCTTAATTGTTGCCCAGCCCACCACCTCAGTAAAGGAAGTTCAACAGGCCTCACTTTGCACAGGCATCTTCAATGTCCCTCAAAAAGCGACAGACAGAAGAGACTACACCACGGCAATATCAAGCAGGCGGTAAAAAGACAAGCCAAAAGACCTATAAATACGGCCTCCTCCAGTTCTCTGTCATCTCTACCCTGCCACATTGAATTGATTTCCCTCGCACCAGAAGCCGTTAGATGCTGTCGTACAGCAGACCCCTGATAAGTTCTTCACTTTTAATTCTCCAAGCTCTTCACGAACATTGCACACCCCAACCACTGAAGTCAGCCGGCTCTCTTTACGCACTCGGTGGTCCACTCCACTCTACCTGTGTTCGTGCTGACTAGCCAGACCCTGAGTCCAGACTAGGCCCCAAAATTTCTGTACGTTTGCAAGTACCAGTGAGCCTCGTCTTGCTGAGCTAATAATCTCACTTTTTACTAGCTTTTTGGCCATGAGAACACAAGCGAGGCTTCCAGTGCAGGTAAGTCCTTGTCAGCCCAATACAATTGGAGATTGTGCTGAAACACCAGATATCTTGAGCAGCCTGGTCCCGGTCCAGGTTAGCGTTACGAAGACTCTACACCCACCTGCCAACCATAGCCGATTGCCAAATCACATGTTAGCTCCAGAACCTGTGAGCAAGCTTTAATGTGAGTCACGAGCCTCTAGTCTAATCGACTTGCTAAACTATATCCGACAGATGGTGCCTCCAGCGAGACCTCCAGCGAGACCTCCAGCGAGACCATCAGCGGGATCTCCAGCGTCCATTGATGATGCATGCACCTTTCGAGTTACACAACCATATTCTGAAAGCCATTTCAAGGTCTACGCAGACATCGTCGTTGTCCGAACGATTCGGAACTTTGAACAGTGTCCCAGAGCAAGCTTACATGTGCACCCCAGCACCACTGCTGCAGCTAGCTCAGGATAGGGCCAATCAGGTACGTTAGCTCATGACCATTGCTCCATGACCGTTATGATCGACAGCTATGATCGTAGCCGAAGGATGTGAAGGGCGGCCGAACTTGAAGCAACATTTATATTGTCGTGAGAAGGAGGGAGGGTGCGGTGGGTTGAATGTGAGGTCGGGCCGATCCTCACCAAGACGATCTGCGTTCTCTCAGCAGTGTCGTGCACCATGAGTGCGAGGCGAAGAGTGGACAAGATAGGGGAGGGAAGACCGTGAGTGGGCTCAGATAACCAAACGCATTCTGACCTATCCTTAAGGTCGTTTGCCAGATGGTACAGGGAGTATCAACTCTGCGAGATTTCTGCAAGACACGGAGCGAACACTTGCACGCATCTTGGACACCTTCGCCGCCTTTTGCCGCGACGCCACAAACATCATCACGATGTCATTAGTGGAAATTGGCGTGACTCATCGTTGCCAAATCACACCGCCCTCTCGCTAGAAGCAGTCGTCGCCAACTGAATCTCAGCCCTAGTCGAGAAACACCAGCTACTGCACCAATTAATTTGGGGGTCGAGGCAGTCATGAGTCTCAGTCGGTTGAGCATTGATGTTAAGGGCGACTATAACGGTGGGATCGGTTCTTCTACGGAGAATACGAAGACAAAGAACCCCGGAGTTCCACATCCAATGAATGGAGAGTTCCTGCTCCTCGCAACGGGCGTCGAACATCGTGGATATGCCAGTCTGAGTAGAGGGCTATTGAGCACGCAGGCCTGCATGCAAGGTTTGCCGCCTTCTCCCATTCCTGCATACGATTCTGATGAATTTCTGTGGCTAGTTAAGAAGGGAGACATCGCTGTCGTCGACAATTACACACAATAGACGATGGGCTCCTTTGCTGAAGCGAGTACGGAAGCCTTGCAACAGGCCATCCCACGAGCGCTAGATGGGCGTCGCAGTCTGGTACGGCTTTCGAGGCAGAAAACATCGTTCATCCACTCCATGCAAAACCAGCGACCATACCATGCTGTCTTATTCCAAATTGCGCCGTTTCCAGAAATGTCGACAAGGTCCTGGCAGAGCGATGGAAAGTGGAGAAGATGCATCTTTTCGGCTTGGTGTTGACTTGTACTGCGGCATGCCCAGTCTCATGGCCAGTTACCATGGCAATCTTTGGCTTCGGGGTCGCTGTGCAGGAAAGTAAGACCCGCACAAGTCCAATTCTTCCCGCCTAGACTGCTCGGGCAAGCGCTGTTCGACCTGCTTCGTGTCTCAAATCCACCTTGAGGCTTGGACAGGCATTTGCCAGTTTTGAACCGTCCGGCAAGTGCCATACTCAATGGCATACCACGAGGCGCTCTCCTGGGCCTCGTTCTGGAGGTTAATGTCTACCCCTGGTGTCCGCAACAGAAGCCTAAGCACATCAGCGGAAGGGTGCTCCAATGCTCCCATAGCTGGGGTCTTCTTGCGGAAAATTGCTTTAACGGCGGCGTGATAGTCAAGCATACTTTGCCAGAGATACGTTATTGGTTCTGACAGCCCAATGCAACAGATTGCTGTTCCGGTATGTGATGTCATTCTTCAGGACGGCAGGCCGCAATCTGCTGTGTAGATTTTTACATGATTCTGCAAAGGCAGAGATTGTTCAATGACATGCCTATTGGTAAAGTTATTTCAAGCGTAATTTTCAATCTCTTGCATTCTTTGCTAGGTGGAATGACTCAGCATGCCTATACTGACTACACTAAACTTTGAGATACTGTTCTAAATAGATCGATTTCGATACGTGCACATCCACCGCTGCAACAGACAACTCGTGTGAAATGCGGCACGGTTTGATGTAGGCACAAGCTCTGTATGCCGAAAGGAGCCTTACTGCATATCGTGGAATAAATTCCAACGATGGTAGCTCGAACAAAATGACAAGGTATCCATTGCATGATGTTCTCTCACTCTCCATGATGCAGGATACAGCTTAATTGAGACTATCAGTATGTATTCTTATCGCGTGCATGAGGTACT
>JACWFT010000197.1:1071-13583 GCA_019775415.1 Penicillium sp. VS I D KN
TTTTTTTTTTATTTTTTTTACTAGAATATAAAATATATAATTTTTTATTTTATAAATTTGCAATTTTTTTTCTTTCCGGTCCTTGATTTGAAAAGCAATACCAAGTCGATTATGGCCGAGAATTAGACTTCCAAAGCTAGAGCGACCACAGAAAGCTAGCACTGTCGATGTCGTCGATTCCGCGTGAGGTGGATGAGCGATGTTTTCTGCCTCGACAGCCGTACATGCGACGCTTGGCGCGTTATGATTCTCTATTGCAAGACAGCCGCATTCGTCTCAGCAAATAAGCCTACAGTTCATCATGTGTAATCGTCGACGGAAGCGATGGTTCTCTCTCTTCTGGTGATAGAGACAGTCATCAGATTTGCGTTCAGAAACAAGAAGGGAATAGGAGAAAGCGGCGAGCCTTGTCGCAGGCCCGCATGCTCAATAGCCATGTCTCCAGACTGGTACATGCTCACAATGATCGACACCCTGTGTAAAGAGCAGAGACTATCCACCCATCGAATGAGGACCTCCAGGATTTCTCGTCCTTGCAATGTCCGCAAAGCCGGTCCGGTCTCATTTTTATAGGCGTCTGACCGGAAAGCTCATCACTAAAACTTTGCTCTCGCGCCGCGCATCGTGAATCTTTTCCGATCGGGATGATGGTTGCATGACCGCCTCCGACGACCCCCAAATGATTCGGGGTAGCTGGTGTTTCTCGACTAAGGCTGAGGTTTGGTTGGCGACTTTTGTATCTGGCGAGGGGGTATGATTTCGGCAAAAATGGGCCCCACTGACTTTCACAAATCGGAACGGTGCCCGAGGCTAAAGATCCATCGCTTCGCGGCGAACGCGGCGATGGTGCAACACCCGTGCAAGGCACGCTCAGATGTTTGCGTCATGTCTCGCAAAATCGATACGCCCTGTGTCACTTGGAAAATGGCCCTTCAAGATAGTCAGCATGCATCCGATTATATGAGAGTCCACTCACGGTCTTTCCATCCTTTACCTTGTCCACTCTTCGTCTCGCACTAACAATGCACGACACTGCTGAGACAACACAGATATCGTCTTGGCGAGGATCGGTCTGACCTCACTTTCGACCGAACGCATGCTCCCTCTCGCGACAATATGACTGTTGCTTCGGGTTCGACCCACTTCGCGTCCGTGGGCTAGGATCATGGCTGTCGACCAGAATGGCCATGAAGCAATGGTGAGGATCAGACGTACCTGTTTCCAACGAAATCTCTGGTTTGAGCCAACTGCAGCTGCAGCCGTGGCCTGGCGGGGTCACATGTAAGCGTTCGCCGGGACACTCCTCCAAGTTTCGAATCATTCGAGACAACGGCAACGTGTGCGCATATTTGAACTTTCAGACTATGGTGTTATGACAGTGGGTATGCATCACCATTAGACGCTGATGGTCTCGCTAGAGGCACCTTCTCCCGGGTATAACTTAGCAAGCAGACCAGACAAGAGGTTCCTCACTCACATAAACAGCTGGCTCACAGGCTCTGATGCTACCAGGTTATTTGGCCATCGGCATTGTTGGGAGGAAGGTGTAGCATCTTCGTAGCGCTCGTCTGGGTCGGTTGAAACTAAATAGACCGGGCTAGTCGTAGCATTTCGTGTTTCAGCACAGTCTCCAATTCTGTTGGGCTAAAATGGGACATACCTGCACAGGAAGCCTCGCTTGTGTCTCATAGTCAAGGAAGCTAGTGAGAAGTGATACTATCTGCTCGGCGAGGCTCATGGGTACTTGCAAACGTACAGAAGGTTGGGCCTATTCCGGACTCAGGGTCTGGCTGGCGGGCACGAACACAAATAGAGAACGGAATGGACCACCCAGAGCCTAAGGGGTTTTGGGTGACTTCGGTGGTTGGGTGTGTACTGATCGTGTCAGTAACAGAAAGAGCTTGGAGAATCAAAGGTGATGAACTTATCATGAATCGGCTGCAGGAGGGCATCTAACGCCTTTCTTGGTGCGAGGGAATCCATCCAATGCGACGAGGCAAAGATTTGTTTTGACAGAGACCGGGGGAGGAGGCCGTATTTACAGGTTTCTGGCTTGCATCTTTACCGCCTGCTTTATATTGCCGTGGTATAGTCTCTTCTGTCTGTCGCTTTTTGAGGGGCATTGAAGATGCCTGTGCAAAGTGAGGCCTGTTGACCCTTCCTTTACTGAGATGATGGTCTGGGCAACAATCAACTGCAGGCCGGTGATCCAATGAAAGGCTCTTTCAAGAGCCATGGCATGGCATCAGTTCGTTGTACTACATCTGTTGAAGCAGCGATGGATTTTCTCAACTTAATTCACCTACGTCTGTTCAAGTTTCAATCTTGTATCAACGATCACGATTTCAACACTTGACAACGACGTCCAGCGGATCACCGGTTCACTGCGTGCTCTGTTATTACCGTTGTTGTGCTTTCCGCATTGGCTGTATGTTTGAAAATGAGGCCGATGAGCGTGTTGTGTTCTGAGTAAGTCTACATCAACGCGGCCCTCACTTGTTGAAGCATGGCCGCGCAGGGTCCTAGCCACAGCCCACTTTGAAATTTCATTGATTACAGCCATGCCGCATTGGCTGTAGATGGTGTGAAAGTTGAACACTGCATCTTTGATCTACTCATTCTCCAGAATACGTTGTCGATCGAATAAGGTAGAGTTGGATGACCCAAAAGTAGACTCTACGCGGCGACGATACTGTAGAGACATATAAATGCGGTGCAGGTGGATGAGCAGTAGACCTTCCAAATACTTTGGAAGAGAGAGACATGTCGTAAATTTCCAAATATTTCTTGTCAATATACTATCTTCATCTCCCGGAATACAGTACTTTCTACTGGATCCTATGACTGAAAATCCAAACTGAATTCTGAATGAGACTTTGTTCTCAGAGAATCAAGACCGTCGATATGTGGCCGTGACAGTACGCACGGATACGAGCGTAGCCAATGCAGTACTCGAGAGAGTCTTTTTGAAAGTCTGGAAGCCATGCATAATACAGAAAGGCGACTCAACTCGAAGAAGTCTTGCGTCGCGCTAGACACGCAAATAATTCCTAGGTGCATTCAGAAGCTTTCTGAAGTACGTGGTCTCCCCCACCCAGAATATCGCACTCTTCGAGTCCCCAGCGAACCTAAGCCACTAGGGATTCTCATATTTTTCGTCCTTGCTGGCACGAATAGGTCCCTGCAAGTATACCGGCGGCTGCGAGCAGGTATGGCCACGGCAAGCCACTTCAAATTCAGGGCAAGTCAAGAAAGAAGGTGATCCATAGAGCTTAATGGCCATTTGATGCTGAGTGAGGGAAATTTGATAGTGTGGTCACCCCAATTTGCAGCAGCCACCAAAGGGATCGGTCAGGCAGCATGGCGAAGGCCATAGAGAGTCTCTGCAAGTCGCATGTCTCCAAGTTGGTCCACTTCTCCTGGTATGATTCTTGGTCGAGCTTTGATTCACACGAAGGAAAAAATGCCTTAAGGGCATAGATTAGCAGACATTCTCGAACATTGGCTTGGGCGACTTACGCAGCCAAAACATATGGATTCCTCCAGACCGAGGTCCAGTGGAGGCAGTTCCACACAATCATCGGTTATTGTAGTCATTTCAGCTTCCACGATCATTCACACGCTGAGATTCTGTGGTGAGCAAGGATACGGGGGGGAGCAGTGAATTTATAATCTTGAATGGCGAGATGGCACTCAGAAGGAAGGGCAAAATCTAGCGTAAAAAGCAGCACGAAAACTTGGAAAACACGCAGAACTAGTCTCAGGCGTCTGGAAAGTGATCCCATAATCGCAAAGCCAGATTTGGGACCCTCCAGACCGGTCCTAGGAGCTGTAGCTCTCCTAGAACGCGCGCTCAAGATATCAGGGCCAGACTTTCACTTTTGGGGATCTAGGTGAGGTGTGTCCTTGGGGCAGGCACTTCAGTTTCACGTGCGGGCTTCTGGCCCGAGCGTGTGTTACGAGATGACAGATCCTGGGATCCCAACCAGTTATCCCGCGAATCGCTGAACCGAATCTGGGAATGCAACCACTGGCCCTGGGAGCCAGGTTGCTCCTGGGGCTCTTGAGTAATATCTTGGAGCCGTTGTCCTTGATCCCAGGGCCATCTTCTCAATAGTTGGCCGGCTATATAGCCATTACGATTGCGGAAGCTTATCATCCCGGAGCTATCACCACTTTTTGACCCGGCAAAGACAAAACTAGGCATGGATACTTTCACGGTCAATCTGCCGTCTAGTGTAGAAGCCGCTCCCAGGGAAAGCATCTCAACCATCATCACCGTGTCCATGTTCTCAATCAGCGCATACAATGCCTTGGAGACGGTGTTCATCACATTCGACGTTATCAAAGATCATCGCGGTTTATACTTCTGGAGCATGCAGGTCGCATCGTGGGGCACCCTTGTGCATGCTCTTCCTGCTATTGTTTGCACCGTATCTCAAGCGCCCACACTGCCAGTCTCAATTCCTTTCAGGATTGGATGGTACGCCATGGTGACTGGTCAGGCTGTTGTACTCTACTCGCGCCTGCGCCTGGTTGTGCTCGATACCAGTAGGGCCCGATGGGTGCTGTGGATGATCATCGCAAATATTTGTAATCTGCATGTCCCAATGACTGTCCTCTTCTTCGGCCGGATTAGCGATGACACACGCTTTGCTCGACCTGCTACAATCTTCAATCGAATCCAACTGGTCGGCTTTATTGGACAAGAAAGCGTCATATGTGGCACCTATCTCTATGAGGTGGTGCGCAGTCTGATGTGTGTCGCCGGAATTCGCGGCCATCAAGACCGTAATGTCATCACTCATCTGATTTGCGTCAGCAGTCTCATCGCCGTCCTCAACATCCTGCTTCTCCTTACGGAGTGTAAGCTTCACTTCATTCAAGTCAGTTTCAGAGCCGTGGTTTACAGCATCAAGTTGAAACTGGAATTCACCCTGCTCTATCATCTTCGCTCACCGATGCATTCGGATCTTCCGGCGTTCTCACAAGACCGTAGGCAACACTGCTGGTCAGTAAATAATGTGAATTGCTTGAACCCGGTTTTCCCGCACTCAAGCGTTGCGCCAGTCGTGATAAGGCCATCTGGCGCTGATCTAGTAGGAGAAGGGATTGATTGTCACTCGCCATCTAGCAGTACTCTCGGATATCACGAAATATTACGCGAGGTCTCACAATATCCCCAAGGAACTCGAGAGAGTCAGAGCCCCGAATAGAACCCAGCTATTTCATTTCCCCTTATTATGAAGCAGTGATATGCTTATCATTGTCGTCATTTACTAGCCAATATTGTCTCCAATCAAATCCCTTTACAACCCGCAAAAGAAAAAAGGCCGTCATTGGATCATAATTCAACCTTGGGTTTAGAAACGGACTTCTCAAGCACCGTTCGAATGGCCTTGTTGGTGCATTTTAGCACTCGAATCTTCCTTCTGCTCAAGAAGAAAACCTCTGATTCACAATACGCCAGTGAGAGGATGACGTATAGTAGACCCCACATGACCCATGTCCAGGCAGTCATATTAGGACAAAAAGATCCTCTTACACATGCATAGATAGTCTAATGCTTGAAGTGGTCTACTACCAATACACATACTCTCGCTGAGTAGGGCGGGGGATACTTTGAGGCGAATACGTACGTAAGGCTTGCTTCTGATCATCTGATATACGCTGTCGTGTACGCTTGAGGGGAGCTGAAGGATTCGCTGGTAGACCAATGATGGTGGTCAATTGAGGTGACTAATTTCAGACGGGAACAAAGTAGTTACCATAGGAAACAATTAGAGTACCCGGGTGGTTCACTTGTAATAGATAGCCATATATATAGGTCCAATCGAGCGAAGTATCACTGCGATTATGAATTTACCATAATCGGACGAACCATAAGCGAGAGTTGATTCTATACCCCTATACGACTGGCATATACAACATACGTCTCATTTGGTATAATCAAGGGTTACCTCAAGTCTGACTGGACCGGGGGCAAGATTGCCACCAATTCCACCGACATCGGCAAGATCCCTCGTGTAGGCGTTCTGAACATGACTCGCATCTCGAGTAATTGCTGAGCAGCTATGGGTAAGAACATTGCATATATGCATACCTTGAATCTCTAGGCCAGCATTCTGTGCTTGGATTGCGGATACATCAAATCCGGACCACCCGTGGTTCACAGATGAACCAAAGTCAAACTCTCCCCACGTCGACGCATATCCAACTTTAGTATCCAAAGGAATAGCAGTTCCAGGTGCAGCGGCCCATCCACCCTGGGAATCTTCGTCAAAGGCTATAAATCGCGTGTGGCCGGCGGCGAGAGTGAATGTCCTGCAAGCCTTGCCGTACCAGCCGCCCTGAATACCGTCTGGTCCAAACTTATTCCAGATCACCACGTTCCAGTCTTCTCCCTCCGGTGGGCCATTGAAACGAACAACATATTTGTACTTGTTTGCTTTGTCGCCAGGGACTTCGATGATGTTACTCCCGTATGGGTTGCCAACATTGCCCGAGTGTGCTTTCCCGTCGCCAGAAGGAGGGGCTGATTTCGCAAAAGTCGTGATCAGGTAAACGTGAGGTGAGCTTAGCACATCCTGTCTGGGCAACTTAGGTGCACTTTCTGAGCACGGACGTTGCCGATAAGCCTGGCAGCAGGTTCCGAACCATATAAGCGCACTCATGAATCTAAAGATGCGCATGTTCGTAAGGGATGCTGTTTGTATTGGGAAGCAGAATGTGAAAATGAATGGGATTGATCGAAATTGGGAAATCGCAAAGAGAAAGTTCTACTTCTTATATTGTGCTTCATCCACGAGTTGTTTCTCTGACGATATATTTAGATGATGCAAGATGGGGTTGATAGGTGTCTCATCGAATCATACACTTTGGTACGTTGAGCGTGAGAATGACAAGTGAGCACAACGTGAAACTTTCAACTTGTACTGTACTCGAGCGAAGCTGAATGAAGGTGTGTTTCTCAAAAGCCATTGACTCTAATTGGTGAGGAAAGTCAATATCCTGTACAAGAGCTGTTGACATTTACAACCACCGACATGACTTTTATTTGTTCATCAACTAACACAAACTTCACCAGCGAGTAAAATGAATATGTGCATCAAGATGGAGCGTCTCCGTCGTTGATTATCTCTGTAAATTGCCATACTTTAACATATGAGGCCTTTGGAATATTTTTCAAAACAGCCTAGCTCGATGGAATAATGAAAGGGATGGGTGACTGTACTTTTCTCATACTGTAGAGTATTTCTCTTTTCGATCCCGCTGTCCCTACCCATTGGATCGTGTCCAAGAACGACCTTAATAATTAATTCGACATGAAGTCAGAGCTATGGGCTCAGAGCTTCTCCAAAAGGAAAGCCAACGGGTCTGGTCTGCTGGTGCTATGTACGGTAGTGGCTCTCGGTTACCTGCTATGCCACGTGCCGAGAAGATGGCGGAAATCCGTCGTGAGTCGAATTGTCAACTTTCCACGCTGTCCATGTAGCTGACGATACCAGCACGACAATGATCTCAGTATCAAGCACGGTTGCTTGCCAATGGAGACTTGGATACCATACAAATGGCCATGGGCACTGGACATCCTCAAACGACAATACGATGCTCTACCAGACCAGCGCATACTAATGTTTCAATTAGAGTACTTTGACAAACTTGGACCTAACATGACAGTCAAAATATTTGGGAATCAAGGCTATCTCACTGCCGGTCCAAAAATGTGGAGGCTATACTCTCAACAAACTTTGAAGGTAACGTACCACCCAATCCTCCCCTTGCCAGATATCAACTCTCATCTTGAATAAACTGATGTCTTGGCTCTAGGCGGCCTGGACTGATGCCTTTGCTAGGCGAAGGCATTTTCACTCAAGATGGACTGCCATGGAAGCACTCCAGAGAATTGCTTCGGCGCCAGTTTGCACGGATTCAACGCCAAGATTGCAAGGCATTTGACGCACATGTGGAAGATCTGATCTCCAGAATGCACTGCGCTAGTGGTTTGATAGACCTGCGACCTTACTATTTCCGATTCACTCTAGCCACAACAACGGCGCTCCTCTTCGGAGAGTCTGTCTCCGCTTTGCCCAGAGAAGAGACAGATTCGTTTGAAAAGGCGTTTGACTATGCCAGCTCTATCAGCGCACTCAGGCTTCGCCTTGCGGATTGGGAATGGATGTGGAAGCCTGCCAAATTCAGCGCAACTTGTGCAGTTGTCAAACAATATGCGACTTGATTCGTACAGGCTGCTCTGAGTGACATGGCAAAAAAAAAAAACGGCGAAGAAGCGGCATCAAGGAAGTACACACACACACACACACACACACACACAATTCATTAACGCCCGGCGGCGAAGCCGAAAGGGCAACTATCGCTAATCTACTATAGATGTCTTAATATATACAGTTCTGTGTCTCATTGGAGCCCATACATAAAATGTTGCCGTATGTGTCATTTCCAGCACGCAGTGTTGCAGCGGATCCTCGTGGGTTAGTAAATTTGTTAGTAGGCTAGCTTGAAGGCGTTTCTCCAAGTGTTCAACATCCTATTTTCGGCAGTTGAAGCATTTTCAGTTTCAGTTTTCGGTAGCGAGGTGGCTGCTTTTCGATCGCTCCGCCAAATCCCACCAATTCGTTACGCGCCGAGCTGCTGACCGCGATCTGCATGCATCCGCCCGCTTCGGTCTGGGACTCTGGCGGTTCATCAACATCGGTCTGCATGCGTTCCTCCCATGGGGCCAACGTAAACGGGTTGATTGTCTCCAGTGTTTCCATGTCGATGTGCTTAAGCGCATCCGCTACGTGGTACAACGGCGAGCGATGGTATCTTCTGAACTTCCTGATCAGATCTGTATTTCTGCGGAGAGGATTGGTTTCTGGCAGGGTATGCATATCCGTCCACATCTTCACGCCCCGTCTCCAGAAACGGTGTTGTGCAGTGGCAATGTGGGCCTCTGCCTCTGCGACACTGGTTGCTACTGTGAGAAATGCCCCTACGATCGCTTGCGCTCCTACCCTTTGGACGCGGTTGATTGGGCCGCTGGCTTTACCCTTGAAAGCATGCATCCACACATTGGAGGCGTAGTCCACGACCGGCGCTACCGTCGATGTGAATAGCTGCCGCGCCGTCGCTGGGGATAGACCCCGAAGTCGTCGAAGCTCCATCGCGGCCTCCAGGCCCTTGGACGCGGCCCTCGCAATATGTTCCTTGTACTTGAGTCTCGTGTCCTTGATGGATCGAAATCAGTTTCACCAATTACACACAGAGATTCTTTCTCGATCCCTCTTCCAAAACGCGCTATGCCTATTACAGTTACTACCCCCTCAATTCCTTTCTTGGCAGTATGCCAATACATTCGTAAATAACAGTCTAAAAACAGACCCAGTATTACGTCTATATGGCTTTCGGGGTTCTACCATGTCGAACCTGCAAACCAGGCAAACAAAACGGGGATTTCCTCCGTTCAGTGAGCTGGTGAAATGATTTAGGGTGAAAAGCCTGGGGATGCTGAGTATTAGGATGTGCACGTGACTTGACAGTCTCGCAGTTCCCGGGAACTTGGGAGCCATCTCAAATCTGCGGACCAAAAAGGGAGTTGCAGGCTGATAAACCACGCGTCTGATTCGGCGTTGCAGGAATTAAAAAATATTCTGGGTCCATGCGAGTAATTAAGCCCGGTTCGAGTAGTATTCTCAAGATTTTAGTTCACATATTAATACAAACTTACGGTATTATATTAACGACTAGGCAAAGGCGGATATAATACGTAATATGTGGGGCGTAAGAAGCTCACAAATACACTATACACATATAGGAAAGTCTATACCGGATCACCCGGAAGACCCGCCGAAACGGTTCGTCAGGTGTGACCCAAACCTCTCAGACATTCAATAAGATTCTTTGAACCCTTCATAGACTCAATCTATAGCTTGACGTTCCAAAATGACTACTGCAGCGACCCGCTTGCTACCCGGCATAGGGTTCGTGATCGTATGTAATGTTCCCAAGTTTTGGAATAAACCCAAAGAAAGCTGTATCTGAAACTAACCCGTCATTCAAATTTGTTCTCCTCTAGGGCTCTGCTTCCGGTAAGTTTGCGCGGGGGCGATTATAACAGAGACCCCTGTTAACTCAGCACTTGAAGGTATTGGACGCAGCGTTTCGCTCGCGTTTGCCCGTTCGGGTGTTTCAGGCCTTTTTCTGGCGGATATCAATGCTACGGGCTTGAAAGCCCTAGCAGATGAGATTTATCGTGAACTACCCCACTTAAACGTCGTAACCCACCAGGTTGATGTTGGAGATGAGGAATCCTGCGTTGATTGTGTGCGCACGGCAGTGAAAGCATTCGGGAGGATCGACTACGTGCTGAACAATGTTGGAATTGGCGGAAACCACATTCCAACTATTGAGCAAGATAGTGCTGAGTTAAAGAAAGTTCTTAATCTTAACTTTGTGGGTCTGTGGATTTGTCAGAGGGAGCAAGTCAAACAAATGTTGACGCAGGAGAAACTCGACATCCCGTGAGTACGACTCAGGCCTATATAAGCACTTGTCCGCTCATACAATCACCTTTCTCAGGAGTGGACGCGGAGACCGCGGAGTGATCACCAACACAGCGTCTATTTTGGGATTGGTCGGTGGACCTACTGGAGCTAGCCCCTACGCTGCGAGCAAGCATGCGATTATTGGAATGACGAAGACCGTATGCACCCGGCTTTATTCTATAATAATCGCGCTAATAGTTGGAACCTAGGAAGCCTCCGCTTATAGCAAAGAGGGAATTCGCATCAACGCCATTTGCCCAGGGTAAATGAAACGTATTATATGAATAACGTTATAACTTGCAGGACTGACGTTTCTATATCTAGTTATGTCTCGACGGCAATCCTTGGAAACAACGACCCAAAGTTGCGATCAGAAATTGAGTCAAATGTGTTACCTATGATCCCTATGGGAAGGCTTGGAAAACCTGAGGAGGTTTGTCTCATAGTTTGCTTTGCATCATTTTTGCTTGATACTGAGCCTCAACAGATTGCGGACTGTGTTGTTTTCCTCTCGTCGCATATGGCAAGTTACGTTAGTGGGACAACATTGGCAGTCGATGGGTATGTGCTTATCACACTCAATTTTGCATCGCATTTTTCTGACCTGCATCTATAGCGGTTATACTTCTGTTTAGAACTGACTGACCATTTGTGTCTTTGGCTTCGAAAGCCCTATTTACACAACACATTCTTTGATGGAGCACGATCTGCTAATCGGGGGAAATGAGGTATCTCTTCATTCCGCTAAGAAAAAGGGTAGTGGTAGGGTGGTGAAAGTAGGAAAGGAGAAAGGGGGAAGGAAGTTGAGCAATTGAGAGCTGCTATCTACGGGGGCCTGTGGTCACATAGAAAATGATTCATATCACTCTAAAGTGATGCTAAAGACATACTTATTTGTAAATTCTATGAATCTTGATAAGGCTTTGAAACAACTATGCTTCATATATATTTGGGCTTGAGGAAAATCCACGGTTGCAGGTAGCAATTTACGCCGATCCGTCGATCCCTTAAGGTCTCTATAAACCATTTCCTCGACGTCTTGGTATAGCTAGAACACCTGGGTATCGCCAAAAGGCAGGATTTGCGCATATATTATTCCCGCCACACTATTCTCACGATCGCACCACTGAAAAGGATTGGAAGACTAGACTACTAGGCTATCTCTTAGAACGACCTATAGGGCCGCCGCTTAGTATGAAAGTTAATCCCTAGCCTTAGCGATCACTAGTAAAAGTTAGGTATAGTCTAACGCTGGAGTTTCTGGGACATTGCGGACCAAGTTAAGATCCCCGGTCGTCAGGATCCGAGAGTCAATATATATAAATTGGTCGAGGACTGGCTTCAGGATGAAAAAACAGGAAAATGGATCTGTATCGTTGATAATTTTGATGACGATAAGTTCCTTCGCTCGTTTCCGGCAGTAGGAAAGGAAGCTCCGACGAAATGCCTAGTGAACATATTGATAAAAATGCTACGGGAATACGCTCCTAGAAGCCGAAACGGATTTATCGTTATCACGAGTCGGACTAGAGAGGGTGCGTCGAAAAGGTCGATTATAAGGACCTTCTCGAAGTTAAACCGATGGAAAGATCCGAGGCGCTGGAGCTTCTCTAAAAAAAGCTTTAATAAGCCGGGCACGGCGAAGAGAGTCAAAAATTAGTAGACGCTTTGGAGCTGATGCCGCTAGCGATCGTACAGGCCGCGAGCTATATTCGAAATCGGACGCCTCGCTACAGGATGGATCGAAATCAGTTTCACCACTTACACACACAGATTCTTTCTCGAACCCTCTTGAAAAAACACAGTAGCAGACACGATAATTTTCGTATTACAGTGGTATTCGCAATCAGATTTTGATCGACCACAGTAGAGCAAGAAATTTGATTACGTCACTCTATCTGATGACAAATGCTTGCGTAATCTAAAATGCTTAGTTAGTTATTAAAGTTGTAAGGAAGCTTTAGT
>JACWFT010000198.1:0-18188 GCA_019775415.1 Penicillium sp. VS I D KN
CACGCAAGCGACTGAAGTGTAGGGGATCTAACCAGCCATCGTCCACAGACCAATCGAGGTAATCCCGGTCATTGACTTTCAATATCAGTTCTAAATGTATATAATGATCCTGATACGCTTTCTCGGCATTTTTCTCGAAGTCACCTTTGAAAAGAAGCTTTTGATGTCCGAGGCGAGTCAGCCACACGCCCCAAAATAATTCTGCATTAAACCAACTAGCCATCCAATATTGCCAACTTTGCATCATCGGTAATACCGATGTGCGAAAGCTCTTTTTCCAAGCCTGTATATCACGACGCCGGTTCAGGATGATTCTGGCGTCGGGGTATGCTTGCAAAAGTTCAGTCGCAAACCAAACCGTGGGAACATCAGTAGAAGCATCCGTGTCACCGAGAAGGCGATCGAAATAGCGTTCTCGAAGAACCTTTGGACTCGGTATGCGGTTTTGCAGCTTCAGCAGCAAGAGTTCGCAATAGAGAATGCTGTGGTTTGGGTGATGAAGCCACCACTCGAACCCATGTGCCACTCCGCCAAATCCAAGAGTTTCAAGTGCGCTTTTAAGCGACTCCGTTCCACTTCGGGGAAGGCCGAGACAAATCACGCGTAACGGCCTCGATCGCTTCTGTTGTGGTTCAGGTAATCGATATATGCCCTTAAGGACTGATAGCATGTTGGAGGTGTCAGTCCTTTTTAATGCAGTGCGCTGCTGCGTTGTGAGGACAAAGAAGAGCGATGCTGATAGTGGTTATTTATTCTCTTCTACGATAAGAAGTCTAAAACATGCCGTTATGCTTTTGTGCGATCAGGCGTCCAATGCTCATTTGTGCGGGGAAGTGATAGACGTCATCCCGGGCATCATCGATCTCTACCTTCACCATCAAATTCACGACTGTTCCATTTGCTCTGCTTTGCTGTGTTTTAAAACTTGTGAAAAAAGCCGAAATACTAGAAAACCCAACCTCAGGGAATGAAATCCTCATTGTGGGGGCAGGTCTTGGCGGCCTCGCAGCTGCGTGCTGCTTTGCCAAGGACGGTCACTATGTCCAGGGAAGTAGACCACCTGCTGAAATTTGCTTCCATCTGATACTAATCCTATATAGATTTTTGAGCAGCGAGATAAATTGTCGCCAAAGGGAAGTGGGCTGATGATCCGCCCTGGTGCGCCTCGCATTCTTCAATCCTGGGGCCTTGGGGACGCCATTGAACACGTCGCGGACACCTATCTCCCGTTCTCCATCCGAGATCTGAAGACCGATAAGGATAAGGTACGAGCTTTACCAGCATCACTTAGCAAAGTGACTACAGGTCGCTTCACCGGTGACGCGACCTGTCTTCTACACTCCTTCGTGTTACTGTTCCGCGACGTAATCTAATCGGCCTTGGTATGATTGTGGCCGCTAAGTGCGTCTATCTACAACCATACAACCGCCACGGTGCCCGCTTGTCGTTTACCTTGTTTTTCTCCTGTGCTGGAAACACGTTCCTGTCTGAACTGCCATATTCAAATCCCTGCACACTCATCAAATGTCCGCTCTGCGGGTATTAGTCATTCTGATGGCTTCCCTCATTGGTCTATCTTGTCTGACATATATTTTACGAATCACCAATTCAAGTTTCTTAACCTTGATTTTCTTACCACCATCTTCTTTTTATCGTTTCAGGGCCGAGGCGCGCAATACGCGCGTCTTCCAGTACAATACAGCCTGACATGGATTACTGGGAAATAGCTAAAATTAGACTAGCGTGGTTCAAGCTAGGGTTCGGGAATGAAAGTCTAAGAGAGTAGAGGTAAATATGATTTCAAATACAACTGTAACATCTAGTCTCACCCATCGGCCACGGGCTGGCTACCTTCTGGCGTAGAATATTACTAGCATCCTCTTTTATCTGTTCCCAGTAGGATCTAGGCGGTTGAGTCAGGTCCTGTCTTGTATCCTTGACCACAACTAGTTTGTTCAATTTAACCCTCCATTCGATCTGGTAGTGGATACAATCTAGAGATTGTTTCCATGCACTTCCATCTGTGGGTTCAACCACTGGACCAAATCTAACCGGTGGGACAGATGTTGATGCAAGGAGGGTGAACATTCACCAGTTATGTCCTCAGGATTAGGTGAGGGGCAGATTACTGATGGCGTCCATTCGCGGTCAGTTGTGACTCCATCTGCTTGACAGGCTCCGTTAATTACTCTTTTAATGACAAAAGGAGCTCTTCAATCTAATGAGGAGCCGGGAAGTCAGGGCAGACTCGAACAATGTGCGAATGTCTTGACAGTCTCCAATCACAAAGCTTCCGGAATCTACCTTTATCGCCCCGGCCGCCGACCCCGACAGTCTCCAAGTCATTGGTCTTTAGGTTCTCTGTGCCATCACAGCCTTGCCTCTCCGAGATCCTTCATCATTTCTGTTCGAGGCACGGACGGCTAGAGCCGCAGAATGATCCCATTATACTGAGAATGATCGATCCAGGTATCCACTCTAACAAGTCTGCATCTGCTCCCAAACGGATCATTGTTAAATACCTAATTTTTAGGATATCTCAATCGGCGGGAGAAAAATCCATCAAATTCCGAGAGAACGTTACTATTATTCTTGGCTATGATAAATATCATCAGAGCTTGTGACTTTGAGTGTAGATGTTGAACCTAATATTTCTCTGGTATTTCAATGTTGGATGTTAGATAAGCCGGGTCAATAATCTTCAGCAAGGGAGGGTTTTTTAATGTTATGGTCCCATTCTATAGGCTACCACATCCCGCGGATAATTTATTGTACATAACTCCTTATGACCTGCAGCTTAATCTTACTAGTGGGAAATGTGATACAGGATGCAAATTGACAGATGGCTACATCCTTTAGCTTTGCAATTAAGTGGTCGGCGGATAGGACTGGTGTTTGTTTCCCTTAAACAAACAAATCTTGGCATCCCACAAGGTGCAACCTCAGTCAAACCTAATAATTTAATTATGAGCCTTATTTAATGAAAGGGGGAGCAAATTTGTCAGCACAATCATAATGGGAAGTGGACCATTTTGAAATTCTAGGAACTGTAAAAAAACTTACTCAATCGATATCAGTGTATCAATTTGATGTTCATGATAGAAACAATGATTTGTAACTATTTCTCGGAATCGGCCTCCAACTCCAACTTTTTCCAATGAGCAGAGAGCAAATCCATGCAGACCACCCAAGCCCGCTTCGACGAACGATCTCTGCTCGACATCATCTCAAGGCATCCTGTGGCCTTTCCGATATTTTTGAGTATACCAACAGCCTCGGGAGTACCGGTCTGGGTTCGAGTAAATAGTTCAATTAGAAGCACAACGATGGATTGCATCAAGTAATGGAAGACAATCCACCATGGGGGAAGATTGTCCAGATATGCCATGTCTGGTTTATCGGGAAGGATATCAATCATCGACTTCGCCATCCTGACGCACATGGTAGCCATGTTTTCACGTAGAGTAACGATGGGCTTCACCTCTGATAGCCCCTCCGCTAATGGACGAAAACATGACTGGGAGATGACTAGCTTTGTGGAATAAAATTGGAATGCAAGGCCGACACGTTGACGTAGAAATGGTTGGCCTGGGCGTAGATCCTTGAACTGCAATTCAGCTGGTAAGCGTGAGAGCCAGCCCTCAGCGTCGTTGTTCAATGTGCACAGCGCATTTTCGATCCCGTGCCAGGATTTCTGGGCGGCTGTTGGAGCATACAGGGTGGTGACTGCGTCACGCATCAGTAGCGACAGTTGGACTGTGTATAGTAAACATAGCGAACTGTTCGGTATCAGGGCCTCAGCCGCTCCCTTTGCTTCGAACTTCATTCTGTTGTTTGCTTCTGATTGTACGCTGGCCGTAATGGTACTGTCCAGTGAGGCATTCGAGCTGTTTGGCAAAGTGGAAATAGCAGCTGTTCTGCGAACCGTGTGATCCGTAATAAGCTTCATGACCCACTCATCCCCAAAGTCCTCCTCAGGATTTGGTATAGGGAGAGGTGTTGTGCAGAAATTCACCCCCGTGCAGGGTGGACGTCCAGTCATTTCACACAGGATTATCTCAAGGATGATAAGAGCCCACCATAATCGATATCTGGCCTCTTTAGATAATGGGTGGATACTTTTGGTGTCGTTCCGAAGGTTGATTCCCATTGTGATGGCTGATCTGATGGCAACGCCGATGATTCGCCATGATCTAAGTTGAAGACACTAATTGTTAGACTCAGTACATGGCGGCTAAGGCGTACGAGAGTACTTACCGATTGATATGACCAACAGAGAGCATGTAAAACGACATTAAGCCTTCAATTTGTACTTGCTGAAGGTCTGGATGTTTCAGTGCCATCTTTTTGTCCAAGTTGAGTTGCCATGCCCTTAAAAAAAAGACTACATGATCTTCGAATTCGACTGAAGGCTCATCTCCGGTGAGGAGTAGGTGTCTCGCGGCAACGGCAAAGATCATGTTTAATACAGCCCGCCACCGGCTTCCTGGTCGCACGTTTGGGCGCGAGTGAAAGTTTCGGTACTGACTAGTGAAAGCCACCTTTCCAATGGCTGGGAAGGTGGGATGTATCACGTTGAAATAGTGATGTACGAGGAAATCGGCCGCAGCTCTAGAAGGCCACTTAGACAGATCGACCTCTGCATCGACGGCAAAATCGGAATCATCCAGGAAGTAGTTCATGCGAGAGATTGACTGACTGCAAGCAGAACTTGAAACGCCCTCAAGCTCACGTTTCAGTCGGTACAAGCATGCCATCTCCGATGGTTCACCTATGAAACCCATCAACTGCAGTCTTGAATCCTGATTCAGATCCTGTTCTGTACAGTCGAAAGCACCGAGTGAAAAGACGGAACCATACGAGACTTGTGGCACTTTCGGGATTTTGATGGGTGCCTGGGTATTCTTCAGTACAGGCCAAGGCCTCTTGTCATTTGGATTGAGTCTCACAGTTGCCAGGGCTTGTTCGATAAGTTCCGCAGTTGCTGTATCCAGTTGTGGGTGGAGTGTGCGCAGCAGACCTTCATAAGTTTGCGCTCGGATGGTCAAATCAGTTAATTGCCTGGAAATCATCAGAACCGCTATTAGCTGTGGTGTGGAACGTACTTGACGGTCTTCTCCCTCTTCCGATCACCGTAGGAGCACTTGGCACCTGATTGTGCACATCGATGGCAAGTTGGTTGATGTCCACTACATTTTGCCTTTTGTTCGCGACAGGCTTCACACGCTCGACTCACTCGGCTGTGAGCCTTGGCAATGCCTGGCGTTGAAATTCGCGGGATCGGGACTTTGGCGTTCAGCGAGCGGCTAGTTTTGGGATTATCGGGGATTGGAGTTGCATTGGTAAAATGAACACGCGAGGACTGACCGTAGTCTAGCGGAGCCCATTCGGAGTCAAGTGGTGCGGACTCATATTCAGGGAAGCCCGAGATGTCTTCAATAAACGCGTGAGAGTAATTGTAAGCCATCGCCGGGCTGTCTATGTTCGCATTCTCTAATTAGAAATGAAAAGCTAAGAAACAAGGAATGAATTCTCGGGCGGCATTTCACCACTGGCTCAGGACCTTCAAGGAACTTGTTACAAAAGTCCCACCGGTTCGCAAGGGATGAGTTGGTGCGGCCGGTATTTCCGGAAGCGGTTTTTTACACGCATTATGTCGTCCGATAGGGCGAGCCGTGCGCACTTATCCATCTCGAAGCGGTGGGTATCACGTGTTGCCCTTAGTCTTGACTCCGTTCCTGCAAGTTGGTTGCTCGCCACATCATTTTTCGCGGGTGGCGAGCTTCTCCTACAACGGCATGGAGATGTCAGTGGCAACGGCATGGAGATGTCAGTGGTGTTCGTTTTTGGGGCACAGACCTGGCACAAATAATCGGATCCGGCGCAGCAAGAGGCACGATATTCCGCCCACCTTACCATGACGAACGAACGTCTCAAGCTTATACGCCCTGCTGTTGGCCCCCAGTTGTGGTTTGCAATATTTCACAAAGGGCATGCTACATTGTTTGAAGCGGTAGGGCCAGAAATGGTGTGTAAGCCATGGTTTTGCGTGGGGCACTGACGGGGGTTTAATTCGGACTCACTCTAGTGCGCTATCAACGGTTTCCTGCCCATCATTAGCTTGTATATAGGAGAGTTATTCTATGACTCACGTGTTTCAAGACCAGGGAAGAAGAGACGGGAAAAAGCCCCTTGGTTCTTACTCATGTCTAGTGTTCAGAATGCACGGATCTGGTTGTTCTGCACCATTTTTGATGTTAGTCTATTGTCGGATGGGGTCGGGTTGAGAACCACATACCTGCTTGAAAAGCCGCTCTTTTGGATCGGAGATACATTCAGAGCCGGGACAGTGAGTCGGCTGCTAAGGTGGAGAGAGATGTTCGCATAGAAAATAAGCTTTGAGTAGCTAACCTAAATCTCGTCTCTTTGATCGGGCATAGACGGCACATTGGTATGGGATGGGAATTGCATCTCCTCGCAGCCACTTTCTAGCTTGTCGGTTCACGATGTATCTATAGTTGTCAGTACAGTGGAAATTCCAGTGGAGGTCAAAGGGAAGAACTTATCAGGCACCTCAAACACAAAGCCTGCTCGACCTTGCGGAGCCAAGTGATAGAATTGTAGAACAAATTGCTGGGGGTAGAGGACGTATTTATAGGCCTCTCGGCTCCTGTTGTGTACATGCTCTGCTAGGTAGCAAACGTTGAAGGACACGGTGCGTATCCTAAGTGAGGCCTGTTGCAACCCATGCCTTTTTACCGCAACTATTTGCAGCGACATTCTTGATACCATTTTGATGCCCACAGAGAGAGAGGAACAAGGGTCGTGTCGAGAAAAAGGGATGTTGAGTCGGTCGAGAAACGTTGGCTGACTGTTGAATGTTTCACGACCCTCTTAAATTGAGGCTTTGTAGTGCCATTGGAGATATTCCGCAAAAAACTAACTCTATTAGATCGATCGATGTCGAAAGAGACCAGATTACCGCGGGGAAGATGTTGTCGGGTCGTGTATAAAAGGGATCAACTCTGGACCCTCAGGACTACAACATCGCATCAATTGATCAAACTTGAATATCTTTAAACTCAAGCCTTCAGAAGCGGGTTGATTATCTTCCAACTATATGCAATCCAGTTGTCGTTACTCATTTTGGTCGAGCGATACTTAGCGCAGTTGCGCCTGGATACACGCCCATTTGAGCCCCGATTCTCCGTCAATATACAACCCTCGCCGTAAAATGCTATACGACGTTGCATTTAGATCCCAATCAAAATAAATCAAAGGATGGCCAATTTTAGAGATCCCGGACACTGGGCGGAATATTTGGAACAGTCTCAGCAGCTGAAATTATACGTCATTTGCAGCATGTTCATTTTCTTGAGTACGATTGCAGTGGCTTTGAGATTCATATCGCGCCAACTTACAAAATCACTATGGAAGCTCGACGATACTCTTTTCCTGATAGCTTACGCATTTTCCATCTGTTGGTCAACTGCAGTAATTGGTAAGTTCGTCAAATTTCAATGTCCCGATGCCTTAAACAGTGATGAAACGTAGATTATCCAGAATAATACAAGGCTACTGACGATAACATATAGTCGGTGTCAGATATGCGGGGATTGGTCTTCATGAGATTCGTGTCACCCAGGACGCTTCAAAAATCCCACTGTGGGGTAAAATGACCCTCATTGATGAGTATCTCTATATTACTACGGTGACTGCTCCAAAACTAGCTGTGCTGAGTATGTATCTTTCTATTTTTGGGAGATCTCCTAAATTTCGCTTGGCATGCTATGTTACCACATCGATAATTATTCTCAACTTTTACTGGAAATGTGGCAGCTGGTTTTGGCTCTTGCATACCGTTGGAGTATCTCTGCAAGGCTGTTAAAACGGGGCATTGCTTCAACTTTGATAAATGGTATCGCTGGGTGAGAGTTATCAGCATCCTAAGCGACATTGCGGTAATTGCACTCCCTATCCCACTCACTCTGCGGCTTCAAATGCCAACCAGGAAGAAGTTGGGTTTGCTATTTACCTTCTCGCTGGGTGGACTGTAAGTATTACTCATTCCGCCGGCGCTTTACACTGGAGATCATACCTCAACAACTCGATTTAATCTATGACTCTACAGGGGATTAATTGCTGTTATAATTACGATATTTGTGATGTCAACCAAGACTATTCAAAAAGATAACACTTGGTCAACATCATTTCTCCAATTTTGGGGAACTATTGAGGCAGGGATGTACTTGATCTCTCCTTGCATGGTATACTATCCACCACTATGGAAGATAGTCTGGTGTAGAGTAATGAAAAAGGGAGCGAAAACCCAAACGCCAACAGAGGAGCAACTTCAGATATGAAAGATGCGAAAAGCTTCAAGACTGTTGTGATGAGGATGAATGCATTAAAGAATAAACAAAACAAGAAGCAGTCTGGGACAGAATTCATATCATGATACAATACTCTTAAACAGGCTATTTAATCAATTCCATTGCTTGAAACAGAAACAGTTAGAAAATATACGAAAATTCCCTCTCTGCAGTGGTATTCGTGGTAGCCAAAGACGCCATCAAATTACAAGCAGCTTCAAAAACAAGCTTCTTTCATCGGAAAGTTCTTAAAAGAAAACTCTAGAAGTCCATCAAGCGCGGTGAATTCTGCAATAGATCAAGTGCTTAAAGCGTGTCAAATTACCATGCAATCTACCGCTTTTCTTGCTCGAGAAAATCAGCTTTTACGTGCTGGAAACGAGAAAATCAAACAGAATAGAGCAAGATCTAAGCGACAAAAGCTCATCCAGAGCGTGTCCGTGGCAGAGCTCAAAGAACTAGCTCGAGCTGCTCCAGTAGGTCGAACTCAACCTCCAGAAATAGAGTCAACCATTCAATCACAAGCACGAGAAAAGCGACGTCGAGCTCCACCCACGTGCTCTGAGTGCAATTTCGCTGATTTAGTTCATGATTGTTTAGGGACGAAGAGAGACCCCGATATGTCTCAGGACGATCTTGTGCTCTTGGTTGTTCTTCCACCTCGTATTTCAAGTTCAAAAAAAACAACGTGGTGTCACGCCAGCTCCGAAACGGCTCAGGGGCTCTTAGCTCGAACACATTAGATTTAGCCCTCAGAGGATCGGTCGGCAGGGGCCACTCATGGATACTAATTTCAATCGACTCGGCTTCTCTCTCATAACGCTGTCGAGTGCAACTGCTACTGTGGACATTCTCCCGAAACCCAAATTTCTCGACTTCGACGTATTGGCATGCTGTCTCGGAGGCCAACTTCAACTCTTTGTATCGTTGTTGTTTCCCTTGTAGTTCGTTTACCTTCTTCGCCTTCTCATGAGTGGCATGGGTTTCAAAAGCTGCAAGTAATTGCTGATGTTCCTTGGACTGCTCAAAATATCGTACGGCGAAACAATTTGAAGTCCCGAAATCCTGGAAGATGTTTGAGTCACGATAGCGGAGGCGAGCGTGACGCCGACACCAAGCAAATAATTTGATCTAGAAGAATCCTATTGCTTACCTTAAATGCTAGAATTTAAGTAACTGGTTGTCGCATCAAGCTTCAGGTGGCTGGAGAGCCTGACTACAGTGACCCGATAGGGGGTTATCAGTGTGCCAGCGCGACCTAACAAAAGCAACAACGTTTCTGCCAGCCCCGTTCCCCCCCATTTTCAGGCGTCTCAGTTGATCATGATCCCCTGCAGCCTGCCTTCCAGAACCGACCGCTTGTAGCATCCGGTTTGCGACCGTCCGCAAGGATTGAAGAAGGAAATTCACAAACACGGTGAGCGGTGCTTATCTCTACCTCTGCTTTAGGTCGATCACATCGCTCTGGCGTTGTGTAATATGTAAGCGAATCATCAATGACCACATCAACCATGCAAGCTAATTTCTCATGTAGCCGTTTTGCACGATTGTAATTGGTCGGAGTCAAAGCCTCGTGAGCCTGGATGACGATGCCATACGATACACAAGGATGGTTAGACCTAGCCCAAGCAGCCAAGAAGCTTCTTCAGTCTGTGTGACCTGCAGCATTTTCGCAACGCCGGGACTGGTCATCGATGTTCGGAAGTGCGGAGTTATGGGAGGGCGACGCGGAGAAACCCCCCCTGCCCAGCATAACATCTCTTGAAGCAAGGGGACACAAGTGCGAAGGAAGATCGCTTTTTTCAGCCGCAGTCGCAGTTTTAACCGGGAAGGGCGAAATGGGGACGATCATCCAAAGACTATCGCCAGCAATATCTGGCGCCACTAGGCATTACTCCACCATAGTCAGGGACAATAGTCTGCAAGTAATGGATAACGCAGCCTCCAAATAATTCACCCGATATCTCAATTCGAAATGCGAACTCGTCGAGCTTGACTAGGCTGACGCGGGAGGCTTGTCTGGGTAGGCTAGTATTCTTCCAGTTTGTTACTATATTCACATATTTCCTTAATTCTGAGTTTGCATAATCAACCAGTGGGCTGAATAATATCCCTAGACCCAACTTTTTAACAAGTTTCGCGCTAACTTTTTACTTTGGGAGAGCTGATTGCGAAGAGCCACTCTTCTCCCGTCACTTTCTTTATTCGGAATAATGTCGATAGCGTTGTGGGCCGATCGCAAGACTTGCTTGTCCTGCGTTGTATTTGGCCCATTACCACTGGTACCGGCTTCCGTATATTTTTGGGCTATGATTTCTGTCCAGCCGTCGTCACAGGCTGCCAAGCTACGTTGGCTGCCAGCAATGCACTCCAGTCGACCCAAGCATCGGCCGCCCACTGTGTAGCTGAAAGAAGCCCCTAACAGAAACCAATCGCACATTCTTTCCCTTCGCCATCCTCCGAGCCTGCGCCCGCCCCATCGGCGGCGAAGCCCGCCTCAGACCCCTCTACTCAGCGGTTGACGAACGAGAGTCCGGCTTTGGCGATTCGACATGTCGCGGAAGACCCTTGGCAAACCTACGAGGCGATCATTGAGATTTTCCAGACCGAACGGGTTTTCCTTGCCCGCCATCGAAGGAACAAAGCGGAGCTTGTCCACGTCCAACGCCTGGAGCAATCCCCTTCTGTGGCTGCCTTGCGCGAGACCATGAGCCAGCTATCGCATCCGAGCTTCCGTACACTCCTCGAGACTTATCATCACGCGAACCATGCATTCCTGGTGTGGGAACCGGTGGCACTCTCTGTGAGCCAGGTCCTGGCATCCAAGTGCCTCGTCACGGAGAGTGAGATCCTAGCGATCGTTCGGCCTGTATGTGGTATCGTCATTGATCCGGGACGATCCAAACTGACGTGTACACACCGAACCCCCAGCTATGTCAATTTAGATTGAAGCGCTGTATTCTAGCCATATCGATGGCCTGGAGCAAATTCTAATAAGCAGGATTCTAGTGGGTGCTCCTATGATGGTCAGTTATTGTCCATCGCAACCGCTTTTCCCTTGAGGGCGGTTTAAATTTAGTAAACCCATGCGGGTTTCGGTGGGTCACCAGTTGGACCCACCAGGCGACGAATTCAACTCTCTACCGCGTTGCCTCAACGCTGGAAGTGGCGATCAATGTGATTTTGAGGGCGCATTTGTGGTTGAATCATTTAGAATGAGATCGCCGTCAAGTCACTGACATGAGTACAGAACGAGGAAGAGCAGAGAGGGTGGTGAACAGGGTGGTGAACGAGTGGTAAACAGGGCCCTAAAGTTTTTGTGGAGAACTTCTATTCGCTGTCAGTTGGCACGGGCTTCAACGGTCAATGCGATGGCCGCTTCCTAGCCCGTGAGCGAGGATCCTGTGCAAAATCAAGATAAAGTCTATGACTGACCGGTAACCTTTGCTATGAAAGGGCATTTCTTTCTATTGTGCCAGAACAGTCCCACCGATATTTCTGGTGACCAAGCCAGACTTTGAAGGGGTAGAGAAACCGCCCTACATACATAGCCTGAATATTAATGCTTCATGGATAGCAAGCGAACCAGCATGGCAGACTGCCGCCCCAATCCGACCGAGCAGAACGCGGCGTACAGTTCCCCGCCCCGCCGGAAAGTCTGTCCCGTGACCGCGGATCCGTCTTGCGCTGACTCATCATCGCCCTCTTTCCTCCCATAGGCTGCGCTGGGCGACAGACGAGCCCCGGCCAGGGATCATTTCGAACCAGCTCTGGAGACAGAGGTTGGTCTCGAGAGCCGGCTAGCAATTAGCTAAATTCGCCAGATGTAATTGCTAATGTACTGCTATTGGTTCCCACTTAGAAAAGCATTGGTCGCATGGTCGCCGCCGTTGGCAAATTTAATACTACAGAAGAAAAACCATATAAGACTGTTTCGTACTTAAGACAACCACCCTACTAGGAGAGGTATACTTAGTCTCTCGTCCCTTGACGCAGATCCTAAGCATAGCTTGACTAGGCGCTACTACCTGGCACTGCCCAACAAGGATCTACCCTATAGATCCGAACCCGTGTAAAGCCAACTGGCAACGGTACGATTGCGACTGAGACTTGAGGACGAGCCTCGACGTGCGTATACGACCCATACGAGCGATACACACTGTGACCAGTTAGCACCGCGTAACACCTTTGTATCAGATCCAGGATACGCGTTTTTTATATCCTGAGATAAATCTTTCTTTGCTTGCATAGTGTTATCCTAGTAAAAATGTCCTTTTACAATCCATTTCGCTGCACCATATACCGCAGAACCTAAAGCCAGCCAAGAGACCAACCCACGTGCATACAAAACGCACTCTACCATTCGAACCTCAGAAGCATCGTTACGATGGGGAAATGGCTTATCCTCCGGCGCATTCTTGCCAAGGACTGCGCACAACGGCTCCCATCCGTCACGAGGCTCAAATTCCAAGACCTCCCGGCCGCGCTTAGCTGCCTCAGCATGGATCCAAGAATTATGCGTATCATAATGCTTTGCCGTCAGAAGTTCGTCATCAGTCAAGCCCAAAGTAGCTTTACTGCGCTCTAAAAAGCGATGCCAGATATTATACAGGTTGCGATCCGTCTTCCACAAGAAGCAGACGGCGAAATAGATGGGGGATCCAGACCAGGTAAGCACCTTAATTGACTGCTCCCACTTGGAACCACCACCAGGCCGCTTGTTCAGCACGATCTTGGCTTCCGGATACATATCCATGAGGTCGTCCATAAACAAGGCGCCGGGGAAGTCGGTCGTAGCATGAAACCCGCCGAACAGCTTGAAAAGCAGCTTGTGACGCCGCGCTGCGTCATTCTCTTGCAAAGCCGCCAGCAGGATGTTGCCGCGGTCGGCGTGTGGTGCAATATGGGCAAAATGCATACAAGGAGCAAGGCCAATGTATTGAGATTCGAGCGCTGCTTGGACGGAGCTCGTTGCACAGCGTGGGAGTCCGGCCCCGAGGAATTGTATAGGGACTCGATTCGCTCGATCAACAACAAGATCGTCGCGCAGAAAGCGCATCCTGGCTGATGTCTGGAGTAGTTCCCAACGATCTATGGAGGATCAGATATTGAGTGACCAGGTTGAGAAAATGGAACAAATGAGACCTGGAGACCTTTTTAAACTATTTTTGGCACATAAGCACTAAGCAGGCGAGGTCCTTCAAAAGCCCCATGCGAGGGAATGCAAGGAATTCTTCCCGACAATCGAAAGACAGCTAGCGATCAGCATTCTTCAGGTCAACCCAGTCCTTCAGAAAATAAATCACGATAATAACCAAGACGATGCTTGAGCAATTCGAAAAACTGCTCCTTCGGCCACTTGGAAGCTTTGAGTGGTCCAAAACTCCTATCCCCAGACCAGGGTGATAGTGATTGGCGCATTGGATTGATGCGTGGGAGTTAGTGATATTCGACTAATCCTCCAACTTCTCCTACAGCTGCAAAATTTAGCTGCCGTGCGTCTACGGGTGCTTTTGACTAGCAGGCCTGATTCACCAATCCGTCTAGGGTTTTTGAAGGTTGCGGACAATGACCATAAAATCTTTATTCTCCATGACATCCCTCTTGAAGTGATCAAGCATGACATATTGGTGTTTTTGATCACCGACTTGAATAAATTCGAATGGAGCGCTTCCTACCAATAGACTGGCCAGGCGACGAAGATGACTGTGTTTGCAAGTATTGTGCATGCTCAGGGATGTTAGAATGAAATTCCAAAATTTCGTAATTCCTGAACTTGCGATGTAATTTGAAATGGGCCTTGGAATCTGGAAAATAGAGCTAGTCCCAAGGTAGTAGTGATTATCGTCTATTCTACCAATCAATGCTTTCGAACATGAATGGTATCAGAATATAAGTAGATCTCGGCTAAAGCTGCCCATATTTGGAGGTTTATGTGTACAGATGAACCTTGCATAAATGGGGCCTCACATTCTTCCCGATGTGCAGTTTCCACCAAGGGGGGTGGGAAAAACCACTGTGTTAAATACACTACCTCCGAGAATCGAAGTCCAGTTTTACACACCCCTAGTACTGATTTGATTAATATTTTCATACTTTTCCAAGAAACGATGTCAATTCCAACACCACCTGCGGGGGTCAACCTTCAAGAGAGCCAACAGAATGTAATTGTCATATCTCTTTTCGCGACATGGGCGCTCGCTATACTCGTCCTATGTCTTCGCTTCGCCTCGAGAGTGATATCCAAGGTCGGTTTTTGGTTAGATGACTGGCTTATTATACCTGCCACGGTAAGCAAAAACAAACATTTTGCTGAAGAATGAATGAGTAAATGGGGGTTTTCTAGGTGTTGCAAACTGTACACTGCTTTATGGCTGGTATTTGGTGTAGGTCATTTTTCGTCCATCATGGATGTATCCTTCCCGCCTTCAATGTATCAGCACACTGACCTACATTCTAGCGATAAACAATGGCGTGGGGAAGGCACATCTGGGTCTCTTCCCCAGGTAAATCTACCCTATTTTTCCATGGACTCTTTATTGCACAATTTTTGTACGTTGGAACCGTATGCTTTGCCAAATTCTCTATATTAGCCATGTATTGGCGGCTGTTCAACATAGAGCATTATGTGAGGGTCGGAACCTACGTTTTGGCTGTCATGGTGGCATGCTGGGGACTTGGCGTGGTAAGTCAAGCCAATATTGCGTCAAAAAGGAACTTCTTCCGCCGAACCCTAACATGCACCTTAATAATAGCTAACTATATCCCTACCGCCAGATATTAACATCATGTTTGCTGTGCATACCTCTTAAGGGATACTGGGACAAGACAATCAAAGCAAAATGTGGCGTGGATTCTCGGATTTACTTTATCGGCAATGCAGTTCCCAATATTGTAACCGATGCTGCTATTTTATATGTGCCTATGCATGTGGTTTGGGGATTGAATTTACGGATGTTACAGAAGATCATTCTCAGCTTCGTATTCCTGATGGGAGCCTTGTACGTGCTACACTCATCCATGAGAAGATATACACAGAGACAGAAAGAGAGGGTGGTACGCAAAACGAAAACCTCGGATTGATCAGCTGATCACAACGTGTTTCTACACTTCTAGTGCCACAGCTACTTCTATCATTCATCTCATATATCTGATGAGTCTTGACTTGACCTCCGTGGACGTTACGTGGACTACCCGCAACACCCAGATTTGGACCCCGGTTGAGATGAATATGGTAATCATCTCAGGTAAGCTTATAGCTCTAGCATTTTTACATGTCTACATACACACTTTTCTTTGTTAACACCTCGGTGTGATTGCAGCTTGTCTCCCATGTCTACGCCCGATATTCTCCTTAGCCCTGAATACCTGTCGTTCAATTCGCGAAGGTCAATTAAAAACAGCGACAGGCACTTTCCAAGGTACAGTGAAGCCGAACTTGCAAGGCACTGTATGACAGTAAGAACAAGAGTCATACATATTATCTGGATTTATAGCTCTTCTGTTACCAGACCCGCATGCCTACTACAATCATCTATCAAAGCTCTACTACGCAAGCGCTCGCGGTCGCCAGGAAGCCCTACTGAGCGAGCACTAGATCAATTGGTTAAAGGATGCCAACTAGTGATGCATAGCGGAGCGCTTCTAGCACAAGAAGTTAGGGATTTACGACAATTTAACGAAAAGAAGCGTCAAAAACGCACACGGCCAAATGGGCAGATATCTACGCAGCAAGGTGTAATGGTCGGTGAGGCTATGTCTATAGATGACGCGTTGCCAACATGCGTTGAACCTATTCAACATGACCAAGATAGGGCTTCCCCACAGCCTATTGAGGCCTAAGGGCTATATAAATACATAACAAATGTATATAAAAAAAAATCTATTCCATAACCTAAAAATCTTTTAAAGTCAAGATACATAATAAGAAAGTAGCTGAGCCTACCACTAAGCGCGTTTTCAGGTGCTCTGGATGGAATAATATAGGGCATAGGATCAACCGGTGCCCTAGTAGATAGGATGAATCAATATCTAGTGTTGTGGTGGTAATATAGTGTTTTCAAAAAGTAGTGGAAGGTAGGGTGTTCCGCTCGCTAGTGAATTACGTTAACGTAGTTAACGTAGTGGGTAAGCGAGCTGCGCATGTAAGCCAGCTGCGCAGTTCGGATCACCACACTAATGTTACGAGCTGGTACTAATGCACGGTGACTAAACACAGTCCTTCGGTTTATACGTACCTCAAGTGGATTCCGCAGTCGTACCGTTGCCTAAGGCCTTACGCGGGCGCGGACTTACAGGAGCACTTGCAGGGTATGAGCAGAGTAGTAGCCCTTGATAGCGAGTCGGAGAAGAGCTATCAATTGGATTTAGTCGCGATTGAGTTAAGTCGCGTGGAGTGACGATGGCAATGTTCAAAGAGTAACAAAATGTTGGCAGTCTGATTGCAATAACAATGTAATTCAAGTATGATACAAGATTGAACACGAAGAGCTAAATACATGATGAATGGGCGTCCTTATATACCTAGTTCTCCGTATACTCCTGTTGCCCGATGGGATATCCCATCCCATCGTGGATTCGTGGGTTGGGATCCTATCCTATGACAGGATGGTCTCTGAACACGTATTTATGGTCGAAAAGCATGTACCAATGGTATGAGTCACTATGTGTACTTGTCTGGTATATTCTAGTCTCCTCCACAGCAGTTCATGTGATACGCTGACTAATAAATCTGATTACATGATTCATTGCTCCGACAGATGGGATTTGTCACGTGACCATAATCGTAGTTGCTGTCGAGTAGAATCGTATATTGTGCCCGAACGGCCGGTTTCAGCCTGCGGCTAACCGTTTGGTCATAATATGCAGTAATATGCAGTATTCGTTGTGACGGCTAGTGCAAGGCCAGAAATGGCTCGGGCGGTGAGGGAGTGGAAATCCGTTCCATAGAGTGGCCTATGTACGGCATTTCCTTTACCCTTGCCTCTTCGGGTCGTTCTGCCTCTGAGCGCTCACCCTCTGATCACTGAGCACGGGTGCCCACGTGATCCTCGTAAATGCTTTGTTCTTTTTGAGGTAGAGTTGTGTATTGCGTCCGGGCGGCTGGTTTCAGCCCGACTGCACGTGATCCTGATCCTGCAGTTCCCTTCCTGGGAATCGGTTGGCCCTCAGTTAATAAACTGAGGCATGGTCAAAGCGGGTCCGTAACAATCCACCGTAAAGCACTTATTCAACTCTCGAACAGTTTTCCACAATCATTCCAATCTGTTTTCATGCCATTTTATTTACTAGCCCGAAATTCCACTAATAGTCCCCTTCCACCTGGAGTGTTTCCGGAAATCGGTGTAACCACCCCGCGATCCACAACTTCCGACGACTTGACATCCGCGAATAATAGCGGTCGGTGGTGAGAAGTAAGTGGATCTCTCTCACAATAAATAACCAGCCATTGGTCGCGCACGCTGAGCCCGTCAGAAATGCAGGTCTTCTAACAAGAAGAAGACAGGGTATGTAACCCAACTGTGTAACAGAACGTGGCGTTGAAGGACAAGCGTGAAGGTCGTGACGACAGCCAAAATAAGAGCTACCCGGACAGCTAAAAGAAGAGCAAGATAAGAAAATGAAAACCCATATCTGCGGGCCGCCAAGGAATGCATCCGAGACCATTTACAGGACACGATTCAATGCCAGTTCAAGACTCCTGTCATGCAAATCAATGAGACAAATGAAGAGAACGCTTCAGACGTCGAAGTTATCGTCAACGCCGAAAATTGCCGGTTCCGAGCCGTCTGCCTTCTGGAACCAGCCCATGCGTTG